>JBAMNC010001759.1:482500-775778 GCA_037902135.1 Cetoscarus ocellatus
GAAATTTAGTTGGTTTTGTCATGATTATGCTAAAATAAATTTTACCCAACTATATTTAAAATCCCTGTTACAGGCCAACCTTCAATTATGTAAATTCTAGGTTAATTCCCATTTATTCTGGTTGATTCCTGTATATTCCCAATAATTCCGATTAATTCCCATGGAAAGTGCCTCACTTTGAACATTCCAAGAATTTTACAACCCTACTGTGGGCAGCTAAATAAAAAAGAAAGAAAGATTGGGAGACAAACACCAAATGTAGCTGAGAAGCAACAGATGACAGTCAAATAATTACGAAAGGGTAAGACAGTATGCAGTGTCTCTCATGCCACTCTATCAAAAATCCTCTGTCTTATCTAGTGACAGAGGCATTACACCCCATACCCAGTCTTGACAGATTAGACCTGTATCAGTTGAAACATCAATATCGGAGATACCTGTCACAGCAAAAGCTTTTACCTCTTGGTGATAAAACAGTATCAAAAGAAAGAGATGAGCAAGGGGCTAGAGGGTAAGGAATGGTGATAGGTAAGGAGGTAGTTGAAAATATAAATAAAAAAGAAGTGAAGCAGAAAATGACAAAGGGAGTGTGATGCTTGGCACAAGATCTGAGTGTCAGGGAGAGTGACAAGAGGGTGTGAGCAGAAGGGAAGACAAAAGACAGGAGGAGGGAGAGAAATGGAAATGAGATGGATGAGGTAGAGAGAAAAATGAATTTTAAGACTCTTACTCCAGGGAGGCCAGAGATGAGATAGAATAGCGATGGTATGGGAAAAAATGGGACAAAAGAAGACGGTGATGTCATTATGGTAAAATAGGTGACAGATGAGACCTGAAGTGAAGAGGGAAGCAGGGACCGAGCGGAGGGAAAATCGATGAGATACTTGAAAATAAGATGGAGAAAAACTGAAGCCATTCAACACTGGGAGGGGCACTGTCAGTGAAGAGAAAGACTACAGGTGGAACAGACAGCGCAGATCGGAAAAGTTATGGGAAGAGTTCAAGATAACTGAGAAAAGTAAGAGCATGGGAAGAATAACTCTGAAAAACATGCTGCTAATGAGTGTTCCTCCTGCACACATGGGAAACTGAGGTCTGGATTCTAAAAACACCTATCTTTTGTTCTCATGGATGGTAAATGTCAGGTACCGTATTTCCTAATATGCTTTTTATTTTGTTAAGTAAAGCTACTAAGAAAGAGTTTGACATGAAGGCCTCCAACGGAAAGCCTCCTTAATAAAAAGGATTTTAACAGATGATTTACAGCAGTGTTATTTCAGTGTGTTTTCTGTAAATCTAACTTATTATCTGTCCAGTTTGCAACAAGTTCAAGAAGGCCACACTGTTCAGTATCCTGTACAGAGGTCCCCAACCACAGGGCCATCATCCAGTACTGGGTGGTAGAGCACTTAAAAATAAAATGGATTTATTTCATTATTGATAATTAAATAACGTAGACTGAACGGTGTTTTCCTCATCCTTGTAATCCATCTGACTGTGCAGACTTCACACTCAGGCTCTTGGTCCCTGTCATCGCCATG
Source organism: Cetoscarus ocellatus (assembly GCA_037902135.1). Lineage (NCBI taxonomy): Eukaryota > Metazoa > Chordata > Actinopteri > Labriformes > Labridae > Cetoscarus > Cetoscarus ocellatus. The sequence goes on from JBAMNC010001759.1 coordinate 484,042, forward strand.
ATGAACTAGAAACTACAACCTAGATAAATTCACTGTTATACCTTGTGAGTATAAACTCTTCCGCCTGTGCTGTGGATGTAGATGTAAATTTATTTGACCCTGCTTGATCCTGGAAGACAGGCAAACAAGAGAAACCAACTTCCTGATGTAGGATGATTCAATTCAAAGAAAAGAACCAATAACATTCCCATCAGTTATCAGTATAAACAATAACCAACTCAGACTGATGACCAGTGAATAATACAGATACCGTCAGCACCATTAGCACATCTTATTAGTAGCATTGATCTCAGTATCCAAAAGCTGTAGACTTGAATTTGTTATGGTGTAAACTGGTGACTTTCAGATGACTGCATTCCTTATTGTCACTGCTAAGCAGATGATGAAAGCAGAGCGAGTCTCGGAGAATTTCTCCTTATTTGGGTTTGGAAACAAGCCCATGTCTCTCTTTGATCTTGTGTTAAGGGAGTTATACCATGTACTATGCACAACTGTGTGTTTGGTGTTGCCTTTGGCCCCTTCCACTCCTCTGTGAAGGCTGGTCCGGGCCTATATTGTATTGTATATGGCCATCAGTTCTGACTGTATTGATTGTTGATATTTATTTTGTTACCTGGGGTCTTTTGCAACCTCCTAGTGGTGTCCTGCAGCAACACGTATACAAACAAAAATACTCATTACAGGGACAGACTGCACGTATATCTCCAGCTGAAGACACCAACGCACAAACCTTCTTCTGTCTTAAAGTCAGAGGTCCCACATAGCACTAACGTTGTGTTGTTTGTGGTTCTGTTTGTCCTATGACAAATGTTTTCTTAAGGTCTTGATGTCCTCCATTGTGAAGCTATAAGAGCTGAATCAAAGGAAAGATGATGGTGGGGTTACGAGGGTTTGAGATGATGGATGGAGCCAAGGGTACATTAGTAATACGGGGTCACCTGAAATAACAGATGGGATTGAGGGGAAAAGAAAATGGAATGAACTGTTCACAGGGGCACAGAGAAATCAATTGAAGTAACAGCAAGTAGGAGAGAAGAATGGCATTAAAGACAGGGAAGAGTTGTGAGCCAAAGTGATCATGCTGGACATCAGAGGGGGAACAAGGGACACAAATAAATGATGCGCTGGGGTAAAAATAGAAAAAGGGGCAAATGAAAGGACCAAATAAGGTGGAAGGGTAAACGCTGTCATAGATTAGAGAGGAAGTGAGAGGTGGAACTGAGGTGAGAGGGGGAGGAGGACATCTTGACAGAGGTTGGGAGGCAGGGGTATATTAAAAAAGGAGAACAGAGGTGCAGTGAAAGGTGACAACCGGAGGGAGAAAGGAGAGAAGAGTTTGACAGGATAAAGTGGAGATGGAGGAGGCAGGCAGAAGGGGAATGGGAGGTGAGAGAGCGAGACCAATAGATCTCATTCTTCAGTGGAAAAAGGGACAGAAGTGAGAGAGGGAGAGGGAGGGGGAGAAGTGCCGGGGGATGTCACTGTTCTCTCACCTGTCACAAACACAGATGTTTGGGGAGGAAGGAGGAAGAGGAGGTGGAGAGGGTTCAGAGCCCAGAGAAGGGTAAAGGAGGCCCCTCTTGCGTGAGACAAAGGAAAGGAGAGTGGAGATAAGGAGAGCTGGGGATAAAGGTTTTGGAATATGTATAAGACATAAGTGAGGATAGAGGAAAGGAAGAGACAGAGGGAGATGTGAGTCTGAACTGATTTGATGTGTTGCAGAATGGAGCAGAAATCACCGAATTGTGTACAACTGAATCTTTAGCGGGTCTGTCTTCATAGGTCAGAACTAACAGTACTGCAGTGGTGATTGTGATGTTGATACACTCTAAGAATTCAAATAAAAGCAAAAGTATTTGTCTTATCCATTATATAAACTTATTAGAAATGTTTTCATGTCTTTTCTCTGACATGTCCACTTTTTGGACCCCAAGTCTATGAGTCTCATTTCTTTACGGGGACATCTAAGGGTTAATCCAACACAAAGGGGCGGAAGATTTGTGGTAAATCTGCATAAACTTTTGATTGGAAATTGAGCTGGGGAATTTTGGAAATATTCCAAATTGTAAACCTTCCAAGGGAATGATAATTTTTAGGAATAAACTGGAAATTGGGGGTAATTTAAACAAACTGTTTAATATCCATAACTTGGCACGGACCGTTCAATATACTTCACCGGACCATCTGGGAAAGAGCCCATTTAAAGTGTTTGGGGAGGGCAGAATGTTTCAGAACCATTTTCGGCAGATGATTGGACGATCGTTCCATCAATCATATTTGTACGGGCCAATCAGATTAAGTAGTAAGGGTGTGCTACTGCACTACAGAACGTGAGCCACCTCATAAAACAAACTAAAAAAAAAAACAAAAACTCTTGTAAAACAAGCTCTTGTCAAAACATGTTGGAAGTGGGGCAAAAATGTCCTGACTATTGAGTAGTTTGTAGTGCTGATTTGTTTTAATTAAGTAAAGAAATGTGCTCCAGATCTGATTAAACTGCTGCTGAAGTTGTTAGCATCTATGCTAATCTCTGTATGAGCAGTCACTTCATGCTGTCGTCTAAATCGTACCTCCCACCTTGTCCTGCTCTAAAGGACGTTGATTGGGCTGTCTTGCTTTGGGCGGAGCACAATCGTTGTAGATCGGAGCTTGGCAAGATGGACATGCCTGATTACAGACATCAAATCAGGCAGGTCCAGTTGCTGTGCAAGATTATAATATTCAAACAAATATAAACATTTTGTTATGTCATAAACAGTCATCTGTGTAAAATTATACAATAAAGAAACACTAAATTTAGACAGATTTATTTGTAAGTAGAATTTTTATCAAGAATTAATTAATTTAGTATTTCATTTGGCCTCAACAGTCCAGGGTTTAAGAATCATCTGTGCAAGTGATGGAAGGATGTTTACTGTATGTATGGGGTGTGGCCTCAATACCCCAGCAGTAAGCAGTGTGCTGTGTGCATGTGGTTGAGGAATAGCATAGATATTCTAAAGTATGCTTTCGTGAAATCTTGTCGATTTGGTAAAGATTATGCTAAAATATATTCAATTTTGTATATTCTACGTTTATTCCTATGAAAAGTTTCCAAATTAGAAAATCCCCTGAATGTTGCAACCCTATCCAACATACTTAACAGGTAATCAGTTGGAAAAAAGGAGGGATTAATTATTCACTGTCAGACAGATCAAATATCTTACAATGACAATTGATAATACATCAGATTTTCTCACAATGGGGGGATTGTCATGTATGAAGATGACTCTACAACTACAATCATTCAGATCTGTTTGGATTTTGATCTGTCTGTAGGGAAACCTTTCATCTATATGGCTTCACAATAGAGTATCCTTGTAATGCATTTAAATTCAGACCGCTTTCTGTGAACAGACCCATGCTGGCTTCTTTAAAAAGCAGTATGTTTGAAATCAGACAAATCTGTTACCTCAAAGCTAACCCGGTGAAACTGTCCCTGTGTGGTGCCCTTCACAGGTCGGTGCTTGCTAAATGGAAGTCACACCGAGAGACTCTTTGTGAGATAAAAAGAGGCGACTGAGTCCAAAAAGCATGGCTGGAGTTCCTACATCTTTGCAAAATAAGGGCTGAGCGATTCGTGATGACACAGATAACCCTGCGTTGTTGCACAGGAACAGGAGGAAGTCTGTTGTTGTTGTGAAATCCTGCTGATACAGGTGCTGATTATGGCCAAAATGTACTCCAATTAGAAAGTACATGTACTTTCTATTTGGAGTACCTAAACACGAGGAGGGATGGACTACTTATTATACAGTACATGGATGTGTTTTGGGCATTACCAAGACTAAACCATCAGAGTGTCAGCTCTCACTTTCTTAAAATCAGATAGCCCCGGACGGCTAGATTTGTAATTTACATAGCAGAGTTAACTGTTTGGCAATCATTTTGGATGGATGAATTAATTCCTCTACTTTTGTTGTGCCACTACACTCAAAGAACACAGAAATCTCCAGTTAAAACCAGCAGGATCAGCCTTCTGTATGTTTATGATGGTCCTGTTTAAAGTACATCACATAACTCTGGGCTTTTGGCAATTTATTTTCTCATTTTCCTGCAGGAATCCTTGGCTCCGTTTTCTGTTTGCCGTGTAAAACATACTCGACAGCCAGGGTGTAGTTTCAGTGTAGTGAAGCTGATTTTTTTTTTCTTGAGAAACTGGTGACTTAGCTCAAAACTTCTCACAAGTACCTTACACATCACTGATCATCCCTTGTTTGTGGACATTTTGTAAAAGCGTCTATTACGGAATTTCCCTCAAACTTTGTATAAATATCCACTGTGACTTAAGGTTTATGTTGCATTTAAGATCTTTTGGGCCTTAAGTTCAAAGAAGTTATGTAGTTGTCTTTTGCTTGCTAGATTAATATCTTTTCAAAGTTTACTTTCCCATAGTAGCACACTTAGATTTGGTGGTCATGAGTCAAAGGTCAGGGTCATACAGTTCCATTATTATTCTTAGCTTGTGAAATTGCCCACCGCTAATTAGCTTAGTTAAACACTGGGAGTTAATGGGTCTCGTTAGCCTGCCACTGCCTACAGTCATCAGATAAACTCTTCAGCAACTCTTAACGGTCCTGTGTGCTTGTTGTGACTCGTATTTTTTACCACGTTACTGTTAGGTTATCTATTTTTAGACTAAGACTAGCACTTTATGTATTTTTCGAAAGAAATACATGCATCACTCTCTCCTGATCTCTTGTCCATCCATCCATCCCCATCCCGAAACGGATTGTGGAGTCAGCACATCAAGCAATTCAACCTACACATCCCTTTCCACTGCAAGACTTTCTCGTTGCTCCAGGGGGGGATCCTAGGGCTTTACCAGGCCAGACACGAAATGTAATCCCTTCATCAGGTTTCCTTTTAATGTGAAGAAGCCGCGGCTCTACTTTAAGGTCACTCCAGATGTCTCCTCATCTGTCTGTAAGGCCAGCCACTCTCCTGAGTAGGGATGTCACGATATGAAATTTTCAGAACGATACGATACAATACGATATTGCAATTTATATCACGATATCACCATACGATATAAATCACAGAAATCTCACACCCTTCAGGATCATATTTTGATCCCTTGACCAGTGCATCTTCTATGTGAGGCTGACTTGTTGATGATGATGCACTTGAGGAACTTGGTTTCTCCTCCTGACAGGAAGCTAAAAAAGTGAAATTTCAGGCTATATTTTAGCAGATCAATTTCATTTGCATATACTTTGGTTATGTAACTTAATTTGTGGTATGTTCCTGTCTGTAACTAAAATGAAATGTTTTTTTTAATTAATTGATAATATTGTTATAACTTCTCATGTATCTGTCTTATTTTCCTGTCAAACCTATTTAGATTTTTATAACACTACAAGCCAATGCTAGTTTTAATCCTAATGTAATTCTGACTGGCATATTGAACTCAGTACAACCTTTAATTGGGATTTTTAAAACTCACTGTATTCACTATTAATTTAAATTTTAATGTTTTTGCAGCCTCCTCACCCCTCCTTCTGTCTCTCCCTCACTCCTACTCTCACACGTACGCATCAACACATCAAGTTGAATGCTGTGGGAAATTATACATTCAGCACAGAGAAAAGACAACGAAGTGGACTATAGCCAGCCTATATTTCAATAAACTGTCGAAATAGCTTCTCAAATACACCTTTTTCTCTTCAGTTTGATTCATTTGATAAAATATTTTGCATTAGTGTTTTAGAAATGTATTGATGTCGTATATGCGACCGCGCGCCCAAATTAGAATTTACAATCCGTTCATGAACGTATCTCGTGCTCCACAGGTGTTGCAGACACCACTAGTAGCGGCTGCTGACCTGGCTATCTATATTTACACATTTGCTCCTCTTGTGAGATACAATAATTTTGAGGCTCTGGCTACTTCACATTTACCATAAAACCTCCCTTGACTTGTCCTCACTTTACCCGAACATTGCTTTTTTTTATTTTACACATGGAGCGATGAGTCGAGACAGACAGAAGAAAAGGTGGAGTGGTTCACACGGAGTTACGGACCTATTACGGACTCTTTGGATATATTTTTCGCCATCTGCATGACACAGATGTTTGTTTACTTTACCTTAAATAAAGCCATTTTGGCATAATCTTGTGGGTGGTTCCCCCGAAGGTGGTATGCCATGTTGGACGTATTTGCACTCTTACGTGGAATTTTTTCCTGCACCTTTTGCATTCAGGCATCTCATCCTCCAAGATCTTCCCATCGGAGTCTGTAGGGTAGCCAAAGAACTCCCATACTACTGACCTGGTTCTTTTTTTTGGAGGACAAAGAGCTGGGCTGTCAGAGTTTTCCATTTTTTTTTCAGCGAGTTGTTATGTGTCTGCGCGTTGCCAAGGTAATGGCGACTTCTTTGTACATTCAAAATGGTGGTTGGTTGTATTATGGGATGGATTCGCTCTCCACTGCTGTGTGAGTTTATATTTTTGTTACAAACGTTCAGTGCAGTCTGCCACACACACACACACACACATCCACACACGCAAAGCCTGCCTTCTGTAACATCACGTGACTATCGTGGCACAGAAAACCTTACGAATGATAACTGTGGCCGTTCTCTATTGCGATATATCGTGTTACAATATATCGTGACATCCCTACTCCTGAGGAATGTCATTTCAACCGCTTGTTTCCACAATCTCATTCGTTTGGTCATTACCCAAAACTTATGACCATAGGTGGAACTTGGAACAAAGACAGAGTGGTAAAGTAAAAGCTTTGAACTCTGGCATACCTCCCTCTTTACCACAACGGTTTGTTTTAACACCTGGGACACTGCAGATGCTCAATCAGCCTGCTTATCATTCTCTTGGCCCATTTAACTCTCACGCATGAACAAGACTTTAAGAATCTTGTAGTCCAGTAGAGAACCATGGTCTCAGATTTACAGGTGTCAACCCTCATTCCAGCTGCAAAACAACCCAATGCCTGCTGAAGGTCCCCAGCTGAAGAAGCCAAGAGAACATCATTTGCAAAAAGCAGAGATGAAATTCTAAGATCTCCAAACTGAACACCTTCCTCCCCATGGCTGTGCCTTGAGATCCTGACAATGAAAATAACAAGGGGCAACTTTTTAGGCCAACATGCACTGGGAACATCTCTGATTTCGTGCCAAGGATGAAGAGACAACTCTCACCCTGGAGACTGGATAGCTCTCAATGGGGGCTCCATTTCCCCATATTCCCAAAGTAGCACAGGATCTTCACAGGAACACAGACCCTCTCCAAGTCTACAAAGCACATGTAGACTGGATGGGCAAACTCCCATGCCCCCTCAAGAAGCCTAAAAGAGCTGGTCCACTGTCCCACTTGTATGTCCCATCCTAAATGTGGGAATTTTTGCTTCTCTTTGTCCCTCACTCCTGTCTTTCTGCTCCGACCCCCTCTATGTCTCTTCTATTTGAATCTGTACCCCCAGAGCGTGTGTGGTTGAGCTGGCAGAACATAGACATTTACCGTAAATTTCGGGCTATTGAGCACGCCTGAATATTAGCCGCACCCACTAAATCTTAAAAAAAAAAAAAAAAAAAAAAAGTGTACATCTAGGCCACACTTGTCTATAAGCCACAGGTGTCAAGTGAGCGGAGCTGATCGGGAGCCGTGGGGGACTTTGGCCAGAGCGCTGAGCACTTTTTTCTAAAAAGCTGGAGCGTCACCTTATCTTAATCTTTTGCTCCTTCCCGCTCCAATTTCGCTCCGGTACTGCTCACACCATGCGTCTAAAGGGTTGAAATTTGAGTGGAAGGTGGAGGGATAATTAGCCGAGCGGCGTGCATACCCTCTGAGTGGACTAGTGGGCGCAAGAACAGCTCTGTGTGTTAGTGGGACAATTCATCGCTCCACTCCGCTCACATGATCTGGCACTAAATGAAATGTAAAAAAACTTTAAATTAGCCGCATGATCGTTTAAGCCGCAGGGTTCAAAGAGTAGGAAAAAAGTAGCGGCTTGTAGTCCGGAAATTACGGTATGTGCTTTCTGTGTGAAGGCTGAAAATCTGTTTGAGTTTCTCTGACACATGATTTGATTTTAAGTTCTAGAAATTGTCATGGCCAGGGAGAAAAAATATTAATAGATTGAATTTTCTTCTTCCAAATTTTCCAAACGTCCTCCCACTTTGCATTATGATGAAATAAGGCATGAGTCATTAGACATGTCACTGTGTACTTAAAGCACTGCTATGATGGTCTCTGTAGCTCTGATAGATCCACAATGGGCTTGCAGAGGAACATTTGAATATGCAATGATAATATGCAACATGCAAAAGTTAATTATATTCTAGCAACACACATGCCAGAAAAATCACACATCTGACATACCAAAATGAAACTTGAAATTTAATTTACATATGAAAGTAGAACACAATGCACGAGTCTGTTGAGGCACTGAGGGTTGGCAAAGGAGGACCTGTTGACTATCGTACTGGAGACGACGTACCAGAAAATCATTTATGGCATCGTTTCACTTTTCTCCCACTCACTCACAGGAATATTATTCTCCATGCAGAGGCACACACACAGCATGCATGGGCATATATAGCCTAAAACTCAAGTAGATGGGAGCTCAGTTCAATATATGAGCTGTGTCCCATTGATTTTGTGCTGCCCCTGATCCACAGCTTTGAGAGATTAAAGCACACTAGCGTATTATCACACACTCACGCCTCTGACGTTTGGCTGCCAAATGTCAGTGCTTAAAGGAAGTGCTCCTTGGCATGACAGGATCTGCGTTTAGGACTGTATGAATGTGTGTGTTGGGTATGAACGCCTTTGTGCTATTTACTTGTTTTTATGAATAACCCTTGGGTACCATATTAAAAACACACTAAATAAAAAAAAAAAGCCAAATATTGGCTTTGATACATTATTATTCTTTTGCACAGCATCAGATTTAAATTTTTACACCCTTTCGTCCTATTTTGGCAGTTAAAAGCCACAAACATAAGCCGCTGTAAAAACACATCAGATACATATATATATATATATATATATATTTTGGCTCAATCTCTTCATCAAGCTCAGTCCTGATCAAAACCACTACAATTTTTTAAAAAATGGATTTTAACCCTTTAAATGCCCATTTCAATGGTGATGACACTGATTTGGTGGATAAAACACACAAAACAACTGACTTTGAATATAAAAAATGACAAGAGGCTGGAGATTTTTTACATGCTATCACACTTTTTGATATGTCAAAGATTAGTAAAAAATACTGGCTTTGATGCATTATTTATTAATTTTTTTAATTTTTTAAATTTTTTTTATTTGCGCAACATCAGATTTTAATTTTTACTCCCTTTTGTCCTGCTTGGCTGTTAACAGCCCTTAACTTAAGCAGGTGTAAAAAAACATGAAATAAATATTTTTTTCCAACTTTTTTTTTGCTCGAATCTCTTCATCAAGCTCCACCCTGATCAAAAATATTGAATATTTAAAAAAAATATATGGATTTTAACCCTTTAAATGACGATTTCATAGGTAATGTCACTGATTTGGTTTGTTTGTTGATTTTACTAATCTTTGACATATCCAAGAGTGTGATAGCAAGTAAAAAATCTTCAGCCTTTGATAACTTTTGTTATTGAAAATCAGTCATTTTGTGTATTTTTTCCACCAAATCAGTGACATTACCCATAAAATTGGCATTTCAAAGGGTTAAAATCTGTAATTAAAAAAATGTGTTTTGATCAGGACTGATCTTGATGAAGAGATCTGAGCAAAAAAAAACCCCAAAATCTTACATATTCTTACAGCCCTAAAGTTAGTGGCTGTTAACAGCCAAAACACAACCAAAAGGTAGTAGATTTGTCCATGGTGTATTTTGACCTTTAAAGTTTTTAATTATTTTTTTAAAATTTATGTTGGATTAAGGTTCCTCCCAAAAATTGCTTCACTCTCTCAAATTGAGTGAAAGTTTTTGTCAAATTAGTCATAAATAGCGTCCTCTAGTGGCTGCAAACAGCCACATAGAGACCCAAGGGCTAGAAATACATCTGTGGGGTGTAATCCAGAAATCCTCACTGCACATGTATTGAGATGCGTATGTGCTGTTTGGATGAAGCTGTTCATTTGTTTTCTCTTCCATGTTTTGATAAATGTTTCACTTCTATTGTAACCATTTATCTTGAGCTGGAGTTTGACACTTGAGGACGGGTTTTAAAGTAGGACTGATCTGGACCGTTAATCAAAATATGCTTACATGGAAGAGTTATGTCACTGCTTAAACTGGCGGTGTGTACAGGTGCTCAAATGAACAAAGACAGGTGAAGGACAGCAGTATACCTGCTCTGTCAGATGCTAACATTTATTACAGCCTTGCTTTTTCTCTATGTTGTGACCCTCCGCTCTAGTTATGAACTTCTTTTCTGGCTAAGTTGAGGCGGTGTGTGATGAGGGATTGGAATTGATCAGATTAGACTGATTTAACTATGTTTAACCACTATGAATTTTGACATTTGAAAAAAATAATTTAATATGACTGAGGTGAGAAAACGGTCTGTTTTTTGAGCAAATGTTTGTAAGAAATGTACAGTTATGTAGAAAACCTTTTATGACCATGAGTTGTTGCCCACATGGTGAATTTGCCTGTCAAAAAGTGTATTGTTTTAAGCCAAGTCCCCTAACTTCTAAATTAAGACCTTTGCAGAGTCAGGTTCACTACTGCAGACATTCTGTCCTCAAATTGAAGGAATCCAGCTTTAGTAGCCCGTTGTAAATTATTCTAGGCTGACAGTGGCCTCCTTATGAAATTAAATTACAGTTATTTACTTGCAGTCCTGAACAGAAAAAAATGGGTTCACTAGTTGGATGCTATACTTGATCAATTCCTGACTTCTCAGAGAAACCCAGTGAGCCGGCTCAACTGTGGTATAAAAAAGTGAATTCAGTTTGAAATTCTCCATTCTGTTCAAAATGCATGTCCAATAACAAATACCTTTTCAGTTTTAAACCAGTTTTTGAAAGATTATTAAAATATTAGTGCTTTTTCATTTTCATTACAGGTGGCCTAATAAATTTGTTCTGCATTTATTCCGTCTCTCCTTCTGTGATCGCAAAAATGTGCAAGTAAAAAAAAGCCACTATTGAGATGTGCACGCTGGAATAGCTCTTGTGTGTACATTAAAATTAAATCCGCACCCCTGCCTAGATTTTCAATTTGCTTTCATGACATTAAAAAACTTAAAGTTCATGAAGATAAATATGCAAGCCACAATATAATAATAAGTAATTCAGTCTGGATAATCTTTTACATTAATTGATGCCAAAGGATAAGAGGATCATTTATCCTTATCTCTAAGTGATTAATATGTGTGCCTGATTACTCTTCCTTTTCCTGATGACCTTAAATTATTTGTAAGTGTATTTTATTCAAACAAGGAAATTCAGTGCATGATAAAATTCTGTGTTTTAGCGATTTCATATTTGCATTACTGTTGGCGTCTGCATGACAGCATCCTCAAAGTTAAATGAAATCTTTACTCCAACCATCATGAGTTCCCCTGGGACCTACATCCCCAAGCAGATGAATAAAATAAGCTATTTATAGTTTTGTCTTTCTATCTTGTTTGTGTCTTTATTAAAGGAGCAGCGGTCCTGTCCTCTCTCAAACAATTCTGTCAGTGTAATTGAGTGCAGAAGATTACCTCGGCTTGATTTTGCAGTTTTGAGCACTGTTGTCTCAGCTGTAATGTGACTTTATTAGATGAAAAAATGTATGAATTATTAATTGTAAAAAAAAACAGAGTGTAATTGTCTGTCTCTGTCTCTCTCCCTGCCTTTGACTAACATGGAACTAAGCTCCAGTCTGAATCACTGAGATAATGAGAGGAGCCTAGTGAGAGGAAGGAGGGAGAAATGTATATAAAGAGAGAGAGAAGCTGAGGAAGAAGAGGATGCAAGCAGGATTTATATTTTTCTCTGTGAGGCTTAAACATTTGCCTCACAGTGTGTTATCTGTGCAATCATCCATACCTGCAGCAGAAACAGATATTTACGTTTTTCCTCCTCAGGGTGTGTGTTTGAACATCCATCTATTTTCAGCTCTCATGCATGTGTAAGCACAAACTGTAATCAGCCGTTTGTGAGTGTTTGCCTACCTCCTCTCCTGTTGAGCTTGGCATATCCAGGCGCGTATCCGTTAGAGAAGACGGACGAACTGGTGAAGGCTGTGTGAGGAAGAGGTGAGACCAGAGCTTCATCACATTTCTCTGTGGAGAGGGGAAGAAGGTGCCGGGAAAGAATTGTGTTTGCAAAAAGAGGGGAGGAAGAGGGAGGAGAGAGAAAAAAGAAAATCAGACTTACTCAAAATAAGAACACGGCAAGGCAAGTTTGTTCGTATAGCACCTTTCAGCAAAAAACACAATTCAAAGTGCTTCACGTCAGAACATGATGACAGTGAAAGAATCAGTGAAGGGAAAATGAAGATCAAAGAAGAAGAAACAGTGATCTGAAACAAAAGCTACTATGTAGAAGAAATGAAAAATTAATTAAAACAAAAAACTCCAAATCAAATCATTGTTAAAGTTAAAGTGTCGTGTTGCTATTAAAATTTACTCCTCAAAAAAGTTTTTAAAACAGTCGATTATTTCCCTTCTTCAACAAAACCAATAAGCTTTTTTTTTATTTTGTAGTAATGAAAAGCTTGATTGGTCACCTTTACGATGAGGTATAACTAGAAGGAATTGTGCATTTGTGCAATGAGCAACACGGCTAAACGTGTGGGCAGTGCCCCCAAAAAATGTGCCAAAATCCCCCAAAACTGGAGGCTGGGGCTCTGGTACATAGAGTAGCAGCTTTATTTGGTGTCAGTGCTGCTACCATTTCAAACTAAGGACCACGTTTCAGGAGACCGATGAAGTCAAAGACAGACCGTGAAGTAGGCATCCTAAAAGGACAACACCCTAAACCACAGGCTTTCTTTCAGGGAAAGAGGAGATTTTGGCACATTTTTTGGGTGCACTACCCTTACGTTAAGCTGTGTTGCTCATTCCACAAATGCACAATAAATCACAAGATTCCAAATCAAATGTCTGATTGCTGACTACTTCATTCGAGTTCAACTCAACTAAAATACTTGTTTTAATACAATGTTTTCCGCATTGCAGATTATCTTCTGGAGAGGAAATAGCCTGAAGAACTATGAAGTAATTTGAGAAGTTTGTGGGGGAAGAGTTTTGTTAATGAGCATTGAGTTTAAAAATATTCAGTGTACCTCAAGCTATCTACAAAAAAGTCTTGACAATGTTAAATGTGTGACTAATGATACAAAAAATATAAAATAAAAGATAAAGAAAAAAGGATGAAAAAGTTAAAAAAAAAAAAAACATAAAAAAAAATTAATTTCATTTTATCATTATGCATAAGACTCTGAGAAAAAGTTATCTAGTGACTCTGAGGTCAGTGACTAGCTGTAATGTCCCCACACAGTAGCTCAGTTTTCAGTAGCTCAGTTATTTTATTGATCAAATAGACAGTAGCAGTGTCTAAACAACCAACATTTTCCTCATCAAAAAAAGGGAAAGCAGGGGTGCACAGTGAAGCAGCAGCAGAGCACTGTCACAGTCTGAACTAGAAAAGCACTCCGAGAGCGCAGACCTCCGCCAAGCAGCTCAATTTCGGCAGTGGCGTTTCTGCTCCGATTGGGCAGTAGAGTGTTTGCTCATGTCTGTCCATGTGGAGAATGCTGCGTTCCATTTACATGGGAACTGGGAAGAGGGGAGTGTGAATAACGTGATCTCCAAGTTATCAGCATTCCAGTTACAAAGTCGGAAAAAATGTGCCGATCTACCAGGCTATTGTTAGCCGTTGTGTTAGCAGAAGTCCTCTGCTGGCATTGCAAGGGAAGCTGGGAAATGTAGTGACATAGACTTGAATAAACTACAATTCCCATAATGCCATAAATGAATGGGATTTACCATTATAAACTTCAATGTTTTTTTGTGACGTCAGTCTGGATCGGATCAGCACCGAAATGTATCGGCTTCTTCCTTGGACCAAACCACACCTCTGGTAAAATTTTCATGAAAATCCATCCAGTAGTTTTTGCGTAATCTTGCTAACAGACAAACAGACAGACCGTGGAGAAAACATAACCTCCTTGGCAGAGGTAAAAAACATCGAAGGATGAGAAAAAATGCAAGCGGGCACACAGATAACTATCTTCAGCGAACAGTGACTGTGAATCCACATGACAAAGCCTGTGATTGTGCTGCTGAACGCGTGAGTGTACACACGCCAAATCAAAACACATTTCACACCAAATAAAACAGCATAAACACATTTAAAGTCAACAATTACCAGAGCAGTCAGCATGCAGCAGTTATTATCCCAATAGCAAACTACCGAACAATAAGACAGAGAAATGATCAATAAATGAGGGAAGAGTGGACAAGGTGGGTACCAAATTAGGGGAGACAGCGACAGTAAGAGTTACTGAGACCGAATGGCCAACCTCCTGTTGTTGGACAATCTTGGTTATATTTTAGTTTGATTCACTCACAAAACATGATTTTAGGTGTTAAAAAGTATGTCAGCATATTAGGAATGACATACATACAGACCAACCTGAAAAATGTTTAACCGTAGGAATGGAAAGCCATTTAATTACTTCTATAATGAGGTTGTATCCTTATACTTCAGCAGTCTACCTCAGTAACTCTTCTAAATGTAACAAATTAAGTCAATTATATAATCATAGCACATTAAACTTTAGATTTCCAAACCATCTCCTGTGAAGGATGCAGCACAGCTCATGAGCCCATGTGCTTTTAGGCAAAAGACACTAAGACAGCCTGTTCTGAGCAGTGCTGGAAAAGAGGGGTTTAAGAGCATGCCAAAATCCAGTATGTTAGTGGATTTTTAGGCAACAAACATGAAATGTTCTGGGGACATCTTGGAGCAGTATAAACGTATTGAAAAGAAGCACAACTTAAGACCTTTGAGTAAGCCTGAACATTTTGATGCTGTTCTTTTGATTTCTTCTTCTCCAGAATGATCTATCCATACCTCTAAAGTACTCTTGGATCCATATTGTTCTTAAAGTCAATAATGAACATGGAGCGGAAAAAAAGTTATTTATCATACACCAAATATTTTAAACAGTCTCCCTGAAAACATTTTCACTTTTTTTCAAATCCATTAAATTAACATTATGTTTCCCCTTTGTTTAAATTTGATATGCAAAGGCATTGTGATTTCAAAGTCTCTCTCTCTCTGACTTAACATTAGTCTCATAAGTACTTTTTAATCCCTGTTTACCCTATTTGTGTTTCCTTTAATATTGTCTTTTTGACATTGTTGTGAGTTTTCTTTGTTCCCACTTTTAATACTTCAGTGTTTCATTCGAAGCACTTTAATTCCTCTTTGTGTTTGGGAGGAAATAAACAGAGGTTTTAGTTCTTTAATGGATTTTGTGATTTCTGGAGTTCATATTAAAGACACAGCTCCCTAACCCCCTAACCCCCTTTTCCACAGATTGATATTTTATGAATAAATATGAAGATGGCTGCACAAAGGCTTTTAGTGCAAGACAAACGACAGTACAAATGACAAAATAGTTATTTGCAACCTTAATAATCACAAGAAAAGTCAGCAAAATTTGGTTGATCAACAGCCAGTGTGCTAAGAGTGATAGAAAGAATAGAGAAATTCTTCAGAAGTGCAATCAATTTACTATTTCCATACCTAAAATGGGATTGTATGAGATACATGGCATGAGCTCAAAAGTATACCACAGTGTCACAGCTCAGTTCTCTCTCTGTTCAGATTTCTTGGGAGGGATGCTTATGCTCTGCATTACGATACATGGTGCCAAACTCTCCGTGCAATTAAAAGAATTGTGTGAGAAAACAAGCCACAGAATCAGCTTGGGATCATCATACACTACAAACAGTTCGTTTACATCCACTTAATTTCCCACCACCAAGCCACTTCAGTTAGGCACTATTTTGAGACACAACACATACCTGCCTTTCCTAAGGTGCTTTTTTGTTAACTACACATTCTTTTTCATAAATGTTTTTTTTTTTTTTTCTTTAAATGTCGATCAAATAGTAAACTCAAGACATCTGTTACTTGCCATTGTATTTTAAAAATTTGTTTTTGTTATGTCAATAAATTTGTGTACCCCTTGATTAAATAATTTGATTCTAGATCTGTGTTGTAGACCTCAATATTTTCTGTAGTATTCAATGGAAAACTATTTGGTGTTGTATCATTTTAAGAATATGGAATTTAAAATATTAAATGACAACTCATAAACCTTCTTCTTTGAAGTCTAAAATAAAATGTTTAAGTTCAGAATATTATTTTCTGACTAACATTTTTTCACAATAAACAACATAAACCAACAAAACAAATCCAACAAAAATCGGTTATTGCACAGTAGGGCTGGGCGATATTACCTAATCTCAGTATCATGATTAATTGAAGCTCTTACCTTGATTACGATTAATGAACGGTTATTTTATGCTATGCTGGAACAAATTGGTGGTGTTACCGACGGTCGTTGAAACGGTCTTCCTGCAGTATTTACACTTAACTTCTTTCTGCTCAATGTTCTCTGCACTGAATCCAAAATGTGCCCAAACAACAGAGACGGCATTTTTCTTGGCTACAAGGTCCTCTGATAGATTGGCACTTGTCTCCTCCATGTTGGCAGCGCGTCCTTCGCTCTTGGCGAAAGTGAACGCAGACTGTATGGAGGGGGCGTGGTCACGCGACTTACACTGGGAAAATAATCAAAATAATTGACATGAGTAAAATTACTTCCATAAGGGGGTCAAAGTGTCGGTTTCGATTATTTTTGGATTAATTTCCCAGCCCTATTACACAACCTGCATTGATTTACACATAAATACCCCCTCTGACATGGAAAGTAGCCAATCGCAGGGCAGATCTTTGGACAGGCACATGAAGTGGCAAATCAAAATTCTAGGGGGCCTATTCCCCAGTTTGGCCCCACTCTGCCCAGGCAAGTCAAGCCCCCCAGGGATATGGCCATGCCCCCATCAGGGCTGCAATATCCTATTTGAGAAACACTGTCTTAGATACGACCTGAAGAAGCATAAAAAAACAATCAAAGCACCAGGGCTGAAAGATGCCAAGTTCAACCTGAGCCTCAGCCACAGGTTCTCAAATGTGAAATCAAACCAAGTGACAACAACAGGATCTGTCTGAGACACTCAGAGACACAACATCTACTAGATGTACAGAAATAGATTTCCCTGACACACACATACACAAACACACACACACACACTCACACAGTCATGACTCTGCTTTCCTGCTTTTTTTTAAATTCATGTCCTCTCAATCTTTCTGACTCACAAACACAAACACACTCAGGTTTCTCAGTGCATTAGCTTTCACACAGAGAAGTTGAGAGAGGTCTGTCAGGCCAAGTAGAGGTGGTCAGTAGCTCTCTTTCATATCCCTGTGTGATACTATGTTCAGCTGTGGTGCTGCCATGGGCTGTTGGCTTTTTAGACATTGCTCTGGCCTCACAATCCTCCACATGCTGCTTGATTCATGAACAAATGACAAATACAGGTCATAACATCTCACGCTATGGAATATGAAAGTGATTTCCAGCCTTTCAGTATATATCAAATTCAGCTAAATTCAAATAAAAGAGTTCATAAAAAAGTTTCATTTTAATATCAAAGCCCTTAACTGAGCCTGCAGTTTGAATACAGCTGAATAAAAGCCGGGCTGTAACCCTGGTATGTAATTGCCCTTGATAACTCAAATTTTGACATCACAGTGGGTTAGAAAAGGAACTGACTTATTTGAATATAATAAAGTGAATTACTCAACAATGTCCTACTGCAGTGAAGGGGGTAAAGCTGCATGCTACGGTTAAATGCAACTCCGTGATCACGCACAGCCGTAGTTTCAAAAACTCAAACTTTGTTGATGTGATAAACTGTACATGAATGAGCCTGTCACTTTCAACAGAGCCTGCTCCAGTGGATGTGTCATTTGTGTATCCTCCCACTTGTATCCTGATCAGTGGCTGAAATGAGAGGGTACCTTGATCGTAAAAAAGGAAATAAAAAAGTTGCAATCTTATCTTCAGTGTGCTGAAGGTTAAGTTTCTGCATGTGTGTCTATAAGGTTGGCCACCCTTGATGGAGAGCCTTGAAAGTGCTTTTAAAGAAAACCAAACATCAATCATCTGTCGTTCTACACATTTAACAACATAAGAGCAATGCACCTTCACTGAAATATTAATAAAGCTCTGTGATTTATTACTATGATTGTTTCATTTCAGCAGCTTATTTCCCAGTGTTAATTTTGACAGCACTTTTAAATTAGTTTTAGTCTTTTGCCTAAAATATATTCTAGTTTTAGTCATAATTTAGTCATCTAAATTGTTTTAATTTTAGTCTAGTTTTAGTTGATGAAATTCCACATTTTAGTCGATGAAATCTACTGTAAATTTAGTCGACTAAAATATGAAGTGTAAAGTGTAAGGCATTTTTTAGGTTTCCTTGAATTTCTGAAGTCATGTTTTACACTTGGATCCTGCCACCATGAAGCTAAGGCAGTTGTGATTGGATGTCCGTCTTGACTCATCCAGCCTTCCCACACAATCAAAGTATCTGTGAGTCCTAACTTGTCCCTACTTTCTACATGATGAAAATAGGTCTTATTAGATTTAGTCTCTGTCAGACATTTTAGTTTAGTTTTTATTTGTTGACGAAAATGTCAGTTAATTTAGTTTTAGTTTTTGTCAATGTACACTTGTTTTTTTTAGTTATGGTCTAGTTTTCATCAGGGGAAAAAAGGTTGTTGATGAAAACTATGACGAAAATCAGTGGACAAAATTATTCCCCACAAAGGGAAGATCTATGCAGAAATGTGAAGATTGTATGGTAAACTGGGGTGTAAAAATACAATATTTAAACTGTAGTTTTACAGGGGCAAATATAGAGACTCAAAACAGCATGGTCTAGATCAAATATTACAAAATAATCTGGATTAAGCTGAGATTATTTCTTTGAATCTAGCTGTGCTTCCAGAAATCCAAATAATCACAAGATTTTCTGTACAGGCTGCTTTGGCTGGAGCAAATGACCACAATATCCATGAGCAAATCTCAGCATATTTTCCTGTGAGGGTGAGAGGTATCAAGTTTTTTACATGATAGTATGACAGAGGAGGTGGAACATGAATGGATGGTGAGGAAAGCTGAAAGATTAGATGTAAAAAATGAGAGGGAGAGGACAGGTGGGTGAGAGCAGAGGGAAAATCACAGCCGACTAAAGCCTTCTTGGTGACATTTCCAGCTCAGTAAATAACACCGATGTGGAAAATTTCGCAACCAAGAAATGTGTCAGCTAGTGCCCCCATGTGGAACCAGAGCCATGGATGGACAGGGTTTGGTCTGAATGTTCAAAGAGCTCCACATCTCTGTCACAGCTCTGGAGCTGAAGGGACCTGGATACAAATAGAGAGGAGAACTTTGACATCCTACATCATAGAACAAATGATCCTGGCTTTTCATGAGTCAGTCCAGCCAGTGAATACAGCATCCGTAACAGCACCTGGATCAAAGGCTTCTGACAGTAAATAAAGCTTTTTCTCTCTTCTTTTAAGTGATGTTGGTCAGTACATAATTGAAGGATTCATGTTATAATAAAGAACAAAAAAGAAGAAAGACAGTTAGATAGTTATATGTTAAAGCAATAGGGCAAGAGGGTAACTATTAAAGTACTGCAACAACGTTGCAAAATATACAAAGAGGAAGTGAATGCACTGAACAGAAGTATGTGAACATGGACTTGAGTATTGAATAAATAGAAACAAAACAAGAGCAAGTGTACTCGAAAAAAGTAATATATAAACAACAGAAGTGTTCATGCACAGAAGAAAAAAGTGGAAAGTTGAAAAATAAACAACTAGACAGGAGTATGTGTGCATGGTCATAACTGATGTTTATAAGAAAGTATTCAAACATAATAGCATCAGGATGGTTAAGGGGTGGCCTTGACTAAAATGTCAGGCAATAGCCTTCCTTGAGCAAAATGAATCAATGCTGGATATGTCCAGAATGTTTTATTTATAGACATCTTTTTAATCTCAGAGAAAAATGTCCCCCAACATTCCCCCTTTATAGAAATCATACCCTGAGTGCATGATTGAAAGTTATGAATTAAATAACAGAAGCATATGTGAATAAACAAAAGTTGTAAATAAATACATTAGTAGACTGATGTTCATTTGGTGTTGATTTGATGCTGTTTAGATAAAAAGTAGTTAACTGACTGAATGTAATAAGCCTAGCTGCCTTATAAAATTGATATTCTACAAGCCATCAGTTTTAAATAACAATGAATTTATACTTTCAAAGGAAGTTGCTTGAGCTTAACACTCTGCCATTTGTCCTATTATGATCAGTAACCAGTCTAAAAATAAAATTATTCATTGTTCTTAGACAGCCCAGCAGACATGGTAAATATACACAAAGCTCTGCTGTTGCTAATGACTGTGTGGAGTCGTTATGTTTAGCTGTCAGCTGTTCTCATAACAAGACAGGAGGTCAAAGTTTGGCAACTCTAGGCCTTTTCTTTTTTCAGGACTCACTTCATAATCACTGTGGAGGCTGTCTAAAATTTCAGCAGCAGCAAAGAGACTGTCCAACTCTCCGAACTGGTGAGTGGGCGACTCTCTGTGTAATCCACCAGTGTCCATCTAGAGTGGTCGAGAGGACACTCCAGCTTTTTTTTTTTTTGGTCGCAAAATCCTGTTTTGGCCCATCTGGATGAGACTATCTTCTGCAGCTGTGGTAGAGCTTAGAGCTAATTCTATTTAGTCCATCGCATTTATTTTTGTTATTGTATCCATCGGTGTAGCAAATATTCTTTAATGAAAATTAATTTAACTTTTTAACAATTTTTTGCTGGCAGGCGGTAAATTTGGTTTCTTATAAGTTAATTTACCAGCAGCCAACCAGAAATCTTACTCAACAAACTATTTACAGGACAATACAATTCTGCATGCAATAAAACTTTAATGCTCTCTAAAAGGAATTGAAATTGCTCTTGATTTAAAAGGTGTCACAGAAAGAAATTGCCAACTGTCCCCTTCAGACAGTGGCTACATAATGCGTGTTGTCCTGTACAGCTGGGACAGCGTGACAGCAGGTCTCTGGTGGGTTTCACAAAGAGGTACAGAACACAAATGAGCAGATGTTTCACAGCACAGAAAAGACCTCATTAAATGGCAGTGCAGATGGTGGTCCTTCAAGAGCATTTGCTGGAATATCATATTTGAAATGGAAAAACAAAAGCGCAGTCAACACATGCACAGCTCTCAGGATGACAGGAGGAAGTCATGGACACTTCATTTGTATCCGTAAAGAACCTGAAAAAAGGTGTTCTGAAGTGTTTCTAGGTTCTTGGTTTTTAGCATAGAATCATGCAAATGGACATCAATATTTAACTTTTATGATCCTGCCAATCTTTTCACAATATGCCCCTATATTATATAAAACTTTGCCTTTAACAAATGGAGGTCAAGGATAGAAAAGACTATAAATGGGAAACAAAAGCCAGTTCCAGTTGAGAAACAACTCCCTCAAGGAATCAATATCACTATTTTTTTTGTTTATCAATTCCCTAATCAATTCTGTCAACCCACAGGGGTCAAAATTGTGTCTTTGTTTTCAACTTAGAGACACTTACCTGCACAATTCTTAGTAACTGTCATGTGTTTGCCATGTAGCTGCTTAAGACCTACATGTAGGTAGGCCAGATTTTGGCCTGAATCGACAAGGGAATATCCATCTATTACCAACTTTATGAGCAAAAACTAAAGGCCTCACTATGTTCTGGAAAACAGGGCTGTTCTTACTTGCTGGTTGGAGCCCAGTGCATCTCTGAGTACTTTAATGTAATAGCTGCACTGAAGGCCTTCAGAGTGGGTTGCATTAAATGACTACACATGGACATTATTTTGTGAGTTCTGTTCTTGTTTTTTATTAAAACTGAAGTGACATGAAGAATGTAGTGACATTTTTCTTAGTAGATTTTATAGAATTGTATAGAATGTAAATGCAGACAAAAGTTAAAAAATCGCAACAACCACTTTTTCCCTTTAAGCAAGACACTGATGTAATTAATGTGTGTTTCTTGTTGCCCTGTATGGTACAATGAAGCTTTCAAAGCTGCAGGAATCTAATGTCTAATGTTTGGTTCTAACACAATATTACAGAAAAATTCACATATTGTGGAGAATGAAGAGATTTTATTCTCTGAGAAACTTGGAAGAAGATGTAGTTTAAACTCAAACATTTTTTTTTTCAGTATAGCCAATTAAAATAGATTTTTCTCTAAATGACCAGGGACTATTTTAATTTTAATTGTGGAAATGCAAGGTCTGATCATCTGATAGAGGGGCTGTCTAAGGTTTCTATAAAATGCTGCTTATAACCCAAATATTCAGACTGATTTACTGTGGAAACAGGACTTTGAGGTCCATTTGATGCATGCTGTGAGTGGGAAAATATTATCACAACAATTTCAAAGTCAGTCGGAGGTAGAATAATACATTAAAAATTATTCACAGGGCTTTTATCACTCCCTCTGGAGTGAAGCAAAAACATCCTGATGTTTTAGGTATCTGTGGCATGATTGTGAGCAGGCAGGAACTTTAAGTCTACTGTAGCAATGCCTGTTAGTCAAGCCTTTGTGGATAGATGTGTCTCTTTTTATTTCAAGACTATTCATCCATCCACCCATCATCTAAACTGCTTATCCCTTTCAGGGTCTCAGGGGACTGGATCCTTTCCCAGCTGACATTGGGAGAGAGGCAGGGGACACCCTGAACTGAACACCCTCCAATCATAGGGCCACATAGAGAGACAAACAACCATTGACTCTCACAAACATATCTAAGGACAAGTTAGAGTCATCAATTATAAGCGTGTTTTTGTCTGCAGGAGGGAGCTAATGAAAAATGTTTCTCCATGTCTGGTTGTTTGTCTGCTGGGGTAGAGGGCTGCACAGCAGGAAAAAAAGACAAGAGGTAGTGGGCATTTGTAAATAGGTAATCATATTCATTCATCATTCCTCATGTTGTTCATCATGTTGCTGCTGACTGTCTGCCTGGCCCATTCATTGTTGGCTGTATACTTTTGGAGCTTTTCAGTAAACTGTTTCTGATGTGGAGTTGTAGAAATGTGAGAGTAAAATGTCGCCCTCTGTCTGTAGCTCTTGATTATGTTAGGTGCTGTCCATGGTGCTGATATGAAGTTCAGGCGTCTGCTGTAATTCTGCCTGAAGTATGTATCATTTAAATACCGTGCTCTTAAGCTGTTAAAGCTGTTAAATGTTGATGAATGATCATCCACTCCCATTTGTGCCCAGGGATGTGTTTGTCTGAAAATCAGGAGTGGTCAGATGCAAAGCTGGAGAGTTTCTAACTTAAGGACACAGAAATTAGCAGCACTTTAGACCTCCTTAAACCTGCTCTTAAGTCTAAAGTCTGAGGGGCAGAGTGTTTCTGCTATTTGAGGACACAGAGAAATTGGCACAAAATTCACAACATCAAAATACACTTTACTAAACTTGTTCCACTCACATGGATGCATTGTAGCACACCCCTGCTGTAACATATCAGGGCATTTGTCGAAGAATCTAATATTCATAACAGGACAGAGAGCTGAGAGACAGTGTGGCACTGATGCACTACTAGATGTGCTATTCCTGTGCAATTCAGCATGCATAATATTCCCAGAAACAAGAAAAACATGCGCCACGGTTAAAGATTTTCTTGAAACACAGCCATTGAGTGATTAAGGAGGATTCCCTCAAGGCTAGGATAAAAAAAATTTTTCTTTCAGTTTCTGACGTCTTTAGTTCTTGTATTGATGATCCTCAAATGGCTGTCATGCTGGTCAGCAGCCCTGAGTGGAAATGAGGAGGTATATGAGCAACCCGTCTTAATTTTGACTGATCCTCATGGATATTGATCTCTGACTGCCACCTTGTCATGGCCAAAAACAAAAGTAAAGCAAAGCTCAGGTAACATTTCCTGTTCTATGAATCACATAGAGAGAGAGGGCTGAACTCATGTGCTTGAGTAGGTGTAGCAGCAGCTCAAGTTTCTTTGGAGGAAACTGATACTGATAAACAACCAATTTTTGACTCAAAGGTGTCCCAGTGGGAACACAAACTACCAATAACGTACATAAACACCTTTCTTCACACGTAGTTATGATAAAATATTATCAGGAACAAAACAAAGTATTAAATACATTCCATGATAGTTGAGTTTTTTTTCAGTAAAGAGAATTATCATTTCATGTTCTTTACTAAGTCGAAATTTCATATCTGAAGCTCACTGTTTGTCTCAAAAATAAGTTTTCTTTTCAGCTAAGCTTTTGAAAGAGGATGTGTTGATTTCCCTTGATCCCTCTTTGTTCAGAAATGTATAAAGAGTTTGTGTGAAATTGCTCTTCCTTTGCCTCAGGGTGATATACTGTTTTATCTAGTATCTAGTTTTATCTGTTTTTATCTCTGCACTCATTTATTCTACTTTGTGCTTGTAGCATGTTGCATCTTGGCATGCATTTGGCAATATATTTAGCTATTTTAAACTAATAAATGGAAGCTATGCTGTTTAATAAACAGTGACCTCTATTGCTGTCCATTTAGTCCAGTTTACCCTTCCCAGAAGGTTTTCTTCACTTCAAACCATCCTTTGCTTTTCCTCAGCTACTCTCCAACAACCCCGAGCCATTCTCAGTCATGCCAGCTCTCTGCTCGAGCAGTTAATCTAAATGTGTTGGTCCAGATTCATTTTTCATGTGTTGGAAGCCTCACCAAACATTTCTGTCAGCAGAATTAATGCACTTTGCCAATCTGAGCTCCAACCAGGCGCATAATGAGATGTTTGGGATGGACTAAGGGGTATTAAGACATGCAACTAAATACAAACAAGAACTTTTTTTGTCCTTCTTCCATCTCTCATTTCAACCTATCAGGTTCTTTCAAGATAGCTTTAAAAAACAGAAAAAATGAAAACATCTCCAACATCCTGACTCAAAATATCATGTCAAAATTTCTTTAAGGAGACAACAAAAGCAGACAAAAAGAAAAATATATCAGTGCTGGGCCACCTCTTTTTGTGTCTTGTTTTTTTGGACAATGTTGGCCCTTTCATGCTGACCAAAGACCAAAACTTGGAAGCTTTCACTAAAACCAAGTATTAGAACTATGAAACCAATTAGAGTTGTCAGCTGGAGCGTCATGAGTTGTTTTCTCCAAATATTCACACAAAACATTAGGTTTTAACAAACAATGTAGAGAAGAGTTAGTGCTTACAAATGCACTAATTATTAAAAGTCATCACATTTAATATTAAAAAAACACCAGAGGAAACCAAACTCAAAACAAATACTCAAATAATAAGACATAAATTACTATACTCCCAACTCTTCCTGGAGTTGTTTGAATGCCATTTATTTTGGGTTGTCTGTCTGTTGATTTGTCCATCTTGGATGGTTCTTCTGAAAGTGATATCTCAATAGTACTTTAATGGATTTTCTTCAAACTTCACACAATTTTCTCCTTGAATTCAAATATAAATTGTGTCAATGTGTCAAAAGCAGTGTAGTGTAGCTCAGTCTGTAAGGCCTTGGCTGGGGGTGGCGAGTTTAAGTTCAGAACATACTTGGAAGTTGGTTTGGTAGCTGGGGAGATGCAGGCTGACTTCCTGGGGCACTGCTGCTGGTTACAGCAGTTAGTAACACAGCTGAAAGGGGTTGTTGTCCCTCGCCTTCAGAGCCTTGGGCATAGGGTTTGCACCCTTAAACTTCATTGCATGTAAACACCTACGAATGAAGTATGTTTGACTTTGACTTTGGTGCAGACGAGTCATCAAAGAAAGGCGAAGTGTCAACCTGGCGTGTGCTCTTAAACCTGTTGCACTTGCATTACATTGCTTATGCCACAGTAGGAGTAATCAGTGTTATGGCAGTGAACTTCTGATCTTCAAATGGAAAGACAACTGACTCTTCCACTAAGCCACTGCCTGTCCCATAGGTTTATTTTTGGTTTATTTTTGCTCTAATAAACCTGAAACTCACAGGCACAAGCTTGTCTCTTTTGCTTTATGTTTTAAAAATAACTTAATTAACCTCTCATAACTCTGCTTTCCTGGCCCTCTGACCAGTCCAATCTGTGACAGGTCACATGAGCAGGTCACTTGACTCTGTGAACGCTCAACCATAGCTCTGCTTAGATCTGTAAGGAGAACAACCCTCACTTCTCTCACTGACACTCCACTTCATTAGTAAGTGAGTTTGAATGTGTGCACAAGTTATGTGTGTTAAAGAGAGTGGACAAAGGAGTGAGGAGTACAAACTTGCAGAGACAAAGAGGACAGCATGATGAGAGGGCAGAAGTACAAATAGCAAAATATGGAGCGAATGAGTTTGTGTGCATTTCTGCTTATGTGCGGCCACTAGTTTAAGTGCTGCAAGCTTAAATGGCTCTAATAATAAATGATGTGTATCTGTGTGTGTGTCATGGGGGTTAAATCTATAGATGAAAGTTCCGGACTAATTGTGTCATGGATTTCATTCCATTTGCACTCTTAATCCCCCGTGCAATTAGCACCAGATTTACCGAGTGAGCAGCTCATTACACAATCAATGAGCGATCTTTGAATCAAGCAGGGTTCACAAGATCAGCATGAGGAGGAGACGATTTCTCTACATGCTTTGAAGATTCTGTTTTCCAGTAGTTCTGCTTGTGGATCATAAATGTAATGTAAATATCTTGAGGTGTAATGAGGGCTTTGTTGCTGTGCTATGGCACACATGCACTGTTAAAAAGGCTTGAAGAGGCAAGTAGCTTTTATACTAATATGAGCAGGAATCAAGCTTTATAGACACAATGAAATTCAAGCAGGGCCTCACCCATGACAGAAGCTGGGGCCGTAAAGAGGGGAAAAGTTAGGAAGATTCAAAGGGCCCTTGACTGACAGGGCTGCCAGTATATTTTCAGTATTTTAAACATGTCAGTCCATTCACGTTTTGCCATAGGTTTTTAAAGATCTCTTTTACACATACAAAACATACCAATCATTATTTGTTTCTGATTGCAAAACAGTAATATTCAGGCATCTTTTGCATCTATTTGCAGGTCTGGTTTTGCAGCACATGCCAGGTCGGCCAATCATCATTACTGATGACTAGTCTGCACCACCAGCATCCTTGTACAAACAGAGCCCATTACACTAACTATACATATTTAACTAAAACAATAACAGTCCTTTTCTCTGACTTAACCATTCAGAATGACCAGTCCTTTGTGGGGCGCCAAAGTATGGTCTCATGCATTGGTGTCAGTAGCAGTACAGGACAAACAAAGACAGAGGATTAGAGGAGGTAAAAGATAGATAAGTGTGATATGCATATGCATTTTTTTAACCAAAAAAAAGAGAAAACCTTTTAGGTAAATCCATGTGTAATTCAACATATTCCCACAGCTGAAAGAATAAATAACTGTGATCTGCTGACCAGTGTTAAGAGCCACTGCTGGTGATTCAGCTCTTCCACACAAGTGTCCTACTGGCTTCTTATCTTGGACTCTGAGGCGATGTAAGTAAGAGCAAGGAGGGCATGGAGGACTGTACAAATTTGATAGCTTTTATGATCTGATAATCAATAAGTCCTTTGTCAGCAGATGAATTGCACTCCAACTACAGAGAGAGACAAAGAGGGGGAACTAAAAGAGATGATAGAAGAAAAAAATCAAGAGAAAGAAAAGCAATGACAAGAAATTCTTATGAGGCTGAAAATGAGATACATTTACACATGTATGTGCAATATTACAGTCGGGGAAAATATCTGTATGATCTGCATTCATTCAAAGCCAACAAATACAAGGTTAAACTGCCTTTTAACAGCATAAACATGATAAAATAAACATGATACATTAACAGTTCACAATCAAACCACTAGTGTGCTTAAAGATAATCCCATATAAATGCACATATGCTCTCATGCTGAGGGAAGTCCAGCAGTAATTAGAGCTTAACTCTGTTTGCTAACGACCCTCAGGCAGGCTGACTAATTGGGGTTCTCTTGCCCAGCCCTGTAGGAGCTCCCTCAGGTTAATAGAATTCAGGAGGGTGTGTGTGTGTGCATGCAAGACAATACTTGGCTCCTGTAACAGTGTGTGCATGTGTACAATGAAAATCCAACTGTTCTGAGCCTCAGCAGTGGCTGGAGTTCTCTCACAGGGATTTAACATTGTTATTCTCTGTCAAAAATACCTGGAGACATTAACCAGGAATTGGCATTGCTCTTATCAAGCAACACAAAATGAGGCTTAATGCCATTAGCTTTGATTGTGCAGTAAAAATAGTGCTACCTGTGTTTGCTTTAATAACCTGACACACCAGATGGACCATTCAATATGTTTCACTCGTCCACCTGGGAAACAGCCCATAGAAGGTGCGTGGAAATTGGCTGAACCTTTCAAAGGCATATCTGGCAGATGATTGGGTGATCATTCCGGCAATCACATTCATTACAGGTGCATCAGATAATATATTAGGCAGGTGCCACTGCTGTAGTGAAAAATTCAAAACCTAAGTCACCTGTTAGATCAATCTCTTGCCATGCCATAAGTAGAGTGAAAATATCCTTTCTATCAAGAAGTGCTATTTGTTTTTAAGTTAATAAAGAAAAGCAGTACAGGTCTGCCAAAAGTGCTACTGAAGCTGTTAGTGTCTATGCTGATTTCTGTGCGAGCAGTCATTGCCTGCTGTCATGTTGACCGTAGCTCTCACCTTTTCCTGCTGAAAAGGACTCTGATTGAGCCCTGTTGCTTTGAGCTGCTTACAGTTGTAGATTGGACATTAGCCATTAGCCATGTATCTTCCTGATTACAGACTTTGAATCAGGCAGATGCTATTGGACGGCTAATTAGCCAGCACTTAATTTGCAAGTCAAACAAATTATTTAAACTGTTGTTTTACCTTGATCACTTCAACATGCCATGAAATACTGACAGAACTGTCCCCTGGTACGCAAGAAAGTTGGCCCTACTATTCTGCTGCTGGCTATGGAGAAGTGGATGGTCTTGGTTGCCACTTGCCTGTTTCCACCACATTTTAACGTGTTTAATATTGTCTTTTTGTGAATAAAAGACAGTTGTTTTGTTTTGTTTTTTTCAGTTTCATGCAAAAATAGCTTAAATGAAAAGCCCATTTTATACTAATGCATCTCTCTCTCAGAAAGAAAAGAACAGGTGAGGAGCAAGTAGCTGCTTAGTGCTGTCAGATGCTCCCACAGTATGAAGTAGATTATAGCTGATTATAAAGCTGATTTCTCTTAATCTGCAATGACATATTGTGTTAATGTGATTGGCCTATGACTGACTTTAACTGACATAAATGCCCCATAACACTGTCTAAAAGTGTCAGTTACAGCAGTCCTGAAGCTTATCAGCCATTACCCCCATTTGATTACGAAGATAGTCTCCACCTTGACTTTTCAAACTGCACTTTTATCAAACTGTCCCAATTTTAAGACTTGTCTTTTATCCTAGCAAGTAGGACATTTATTTCTTCATTATTACAGTACATGAAATTACAGAGATGACATTTTGATAATGATTTTGATGTTTTTAGCTGTTTAATAGTACCCCTGGTGCCAAAAGCATGTTTTCACAGAGACCAAACTAAGCACAAAATTGCACAAAAGCCTAGTGGTTCTAGCATTGGTAGCTACACTCCACTCTGCAAAACAATGTCATAAAGTTTACCTGCTAATGCTGTGATAAAATGTTGAATGGTGCTTAATTGTGACTGTTTTCTGAGTCTCCAATTAATTTTGAGCTGGTTAATATTAGCATTGGTATTTTACCACATTTAATTCTATCCACTTAGCAGCACTTCTGGCTTACCATGTTTTAGATATAATCCAATAAAAGTGAATGCATTAAAACGTGTCAACTTAAGAAAAAAACAAAAAACAAAAAAACCTAAGGCCACAACTTTCACACTAAATTTCGGCCCATGGCCCCATCTGTACTTCAGGAACTCAGGAAAATATGAAGGAGTAATGTCATGATGGCATGTAAAATTGGATGAAGAAGCAGGTCTGATATAAAGCAATGTCAGCTTTAAAGCTCTGCCAGATGACTGTCTCCACAAGACCTAATTTTGGTATTTACTCTATATGTGACATGAGCTACGACTAGGCTTTGAGGAGGTAACTGACCGAGCAGAGAGAGCCCCCCACACCTATTGGAGGATCTGTTTACAAACATGCAGCAGGGACCCAGAATGCCTGTAGCTCCTACACTGATGTGAAGTAAGGAAGGTTGTAATCCTTTTTATGTTTGTGGAGTTTCTATATAGTCCCTTATAACACTGACTGACTGAGCAGAGAGCCCCCTTTCCTCACCCAAAGGAGGATCTTCTTCCAAACATGCAGCAGCTACTCACTTCTGTTGGTCCCATGCTGATGTAAAGAAAGGACACTTTTACCCCCTTTTTCAGTTAATTAACTCACAGACAGCTCTGTCGACGAGTCAAAATCTGCATCCTGTTAAATCAATCCTGTCAACCTTTTCTGCTTGCTTTTGCTGTCATCATTCATTGTTTGATACGGTTTTGTTGAACTAATGTCGCTACATACCAGAAGGCTCGTATTTTACCTTTCAAAATACAAGAAAGTTTATTTAGACAGGAAGTGAAGTTTCCTTTGCTAATGCCAGTACAAATTACAGACCAATTTTTCCAAGCTCAGTCTTAACAGTTAATCTTCAATGGTTTACCAACAAAGCAAAATCAACTCAAGGTGAACTCCTTGAGTGTAAATTCTGTCACATCAACAGAGAACCAATACACATGACTGATTCATTTTATGCATGCACTTTTGCACACCTCAGGGTGAATGGCAGTATAAAATGATGTATTTGAAAGAATAAGAACCCTGAAGCTGCCTTCTAGTTCTGAATCGTTTCAGATCACATATTTGTTGCATCGGAGCATTAATTTAAATATGAAGCATAAGAGTTAACAACATATAATAGATGTCTTTGTATTTACCTGATCTGTGATTATTAACTTGCAAAATTGCTGTACTTTGTCAATATCCACTCAACTATATAAACAAAAAAATAAAACATGAAAACCAAATACTGTAGAGATACATGAGATGAAATGTGATTAATCTTGAGTTTCCAACTCATGGAAATTTCAAGTCAAGTCTAGGATTCAACTCAGTTGCTGCTTAAATATGTCCTTGGGCAAGGCTCTTGACTCCAACTTGCCAACTGCTTCATCAGTGGAGTGTGAATGGGTATGAAAGAACATATATGTTTTTAACTAATCTTGCTGGATAACTTACATAGAAACTTCAATCATAATTAAGCAAATGTGAGTAGGAATATGTGTGAATGGGTATGTGTGACCGTCAGCGTTTTAGGTAGTCAGAAGACTTTAAGTCCATTTATCATTCAGTAGAGAACAGGGAAAATTAGCATCAGTTGCTTCTGAGAAACAAAGAGGTTTTTGCATAATGCAAACACTAATTTCCTCCAGTTCCTGTGTTCTTTTTCTGATGCATACATAATCTATCCTTTTTCCCAACCATGTTCATCTTCTCCTTTTTCCTGTTCTTTCACCGACATTGTCTTTACTAGACACTGCGCTGTCTTCCATCTTAGGGGGATTATTTTCTGGAGCAGGATGTGGTGAATATGGATCCATTCTGAGGACCACTGAAGAGGAGGAAAAGGAAAAGAAGTGCACACTGGAGGGGAAGAAACGCATTAGGGATGGAAGATGCAGGCAGAAAGGCAGAAATAAGAGGTATGGTGTGAGATGCATTTCTGTGTCTTTAGATACTGTATGGTTGAATGATGCACCACTCTTAGTATCACAGTCTATTGTTACATGAAATCCACGTGATTAAGTCTGTGATTATTTTAGAGTCACCAAATTTGGTTGAGCTTTTAGTTGGTCTATTATTTACTAAGGTTAGGTAGCAGCATCAATGTAACATGGATCAGCCTTTTTTAGTTGCTGCTTTGCAGTGTGGGTGACACAGAATGCAGGAACTTATCAAGGCACGCCATGTTGGCACTACAGTCCCTGTTAGGGACTGTACATGACCAACAGTGCATGTGAGTTTAAAAAAGTGCAGAAAAAAATGGCAGCCTTTTAAAGTTTGAAGCTATTCCTCCCTTCACATGACCAACCATATTCAAAGATCTTATTCAACTTTCTTGTATTAGAGAACAATAGGTAGATATATTTGCTGACGCGAGTAAAACAAGCTGCTTTTACAAACAATGCTATAGTATGATCTGTGTATTTATTGCAATGGATTGTAAACGCTTAAGATGAGGATCATTAATTTCCGATATTACCCATGCTGAAAACCCTGAATAATTATAGTCATTATTGCTACCACTGTTGATTCTTTTTGTTTGTTTGGTGAAAAGATAAAATGACAGATGATACATCTCTATCCAACCAAGTATAAACCAAATTAGATCTTTACAATCTATAGTATCTGCTTTACATTGCTTTGATTTTTCAGGTTTTGGGGAAAAAAAGAGATTATTTTTTTCTTAATGAGACATTTGACACCATTGTGTTGCCATTTTATCCACATTTATCTGATAGTCTCTCTTAAAGTTGAGCTGAAACATGTCATAATGTAACTGTGTCCGTATGAAAGCTTATTTAGTTAATACATAACAGAAATTGTCATTCTGCTGATTTTAACATGAGTTTCTATGTTTAAATGAAAGTTTTAGTAAAGTAAGTTACAAGGAGCGTTTTATGCCCAGAATGAAATTCCTCTAGATTTTTACACAAAATTTTCATTCACAACTTTGTGTCTTGCTCGCTAAAATATGAAACTAAAAACTTTTAATAGATGATCATGCTTAAAACATCTACAGGAGCACATGGCTATTAGTAATACTGTTTTGACACGGCAA
The DNA here is from genome assembly GCA_037902135.1 of Cetoscarus ocellatus. Classification (NCBI taxonomy): domain Eukaryota; kingdom Metazoa; phylum Chordata; class Actinopteri; order Labriformes; family Labridae; genus Cetoscarus; species Cetoscarus ocellatus. Next base: position 517,083 of record JBAMNC010001759.1, read on the forward strand.
AGATTAAATTTAGGGGTGCTCCTTTAAAGGATTTAAAATCACCCATTGTGTGTGTTTCATTACCAACTTAAACAGGTGAGATGGAGAACTTTCCTGCTTCAACTGAAGCCAATTTGATGAGCTTGCTTGTTGTAATGACTTGATTATTTTTTTTTTTCTCTAAGCCAATAAGCAAAGGTACAGTATTGTGGTATAATTTAATTTCCAGCATGTCGCTGATGTACTTGAAGCTTTTGTGTTTTCCTCGTCAAGACTTGACATTTGTTCACCGGCCTGATGAGATGGCAGTTTGTCTTTACTCTGTTAAAGAAAATCCCATCTTTGTGATAATAAAGCTGACTTATTTCTTGTCTGCATTGATAGTGTGGAGGGAAAGAAAGAGATAGCTAGCTTTGACAGGGATTTTACATTCACTTTTAAGAAGGACAGATAAACGGTGTAGCCCCACGCATTCGCTCATACTCTATCGAGGGTGCAGGACTTTAAAATGAGGATCCTTTTTAGAATGAGGCCTGCACTATGGGACCAGCAGATGAACAGATGATCACATGTCAAGGATGCTGATGTAGAACTATGTGCGTGACTGAAAAGGAAAAAAAGATGCATAACAACACAAATGTTAACATTCAAGTCATTATATCAAAAGCACTGTAAGCATATGAGTTAGTCATCAGAGACTGGCCATCACAAGAGCAAACCAATCAACCCGAAGAAAGCACATACGTAAAAGAATCCTAGACGTAAGAGAAAATGAAAAATGGAAACATATAAACACCTCAACAATGACAATCTATGAATGCAGCCTTTCAAAGTGAAATTGTGCAGAGACATTGTTTCTTCACAAACATATTACTTGCTTATTTAAAATTAGTTTTCAATGATTAATCCTGAAGTACAATTTTAAGAAGGGAGGGAAATGAAAAGCAGTTTGTCTCTCTGTTTACTTGCTTTGCAACAAGGCAATCTGCAAAACAAACATCAGGAAAAAGAACAATGGATTTAAGTTTGAGACTTTGTCTAAATTATGAAATAAAAGACAAATACACTAAGTCTTGCAGGCACTGACATGTGCGGAGGAATAATATCACAATTTCCTCTCCAATGCAAAGAAAGAAGCTTTTTTTATACTGTGGTGTAATTGCTTTTGTGTTGATACTCTTTCTTTTTCAAGCAGAGGCACAAAATTTGTAATTAGTGCCAAGGCATATCATTATCCTGCAATCCTACACCGAGATATTTTTTCCTTTCATGTGTAATAAATCGTACAACAATAATTTTCTCTTGCATTTTCCTCTTGAAAAAGGATTGAAATAGAGGCCTGCAATGCTATTAAGAGTCTGGAGTTAATTGTCTGATCATCCACTAACACAAAGCAGCTTGTTTTCACAGACACTATGAATTTTTATTGTAGACGCATAACAGAGTGTCTATGTGGATTTATGTAACACTGCCCACGAGATGCTTGAAATCTGTCATCTTCAGTTGTTAAACTGTAGAGGATATTGGTACTTGATATACTGAAAAACCTTCTCCTTCAAATAAATCTCTTCTTTCTGGGCACTCGTTTTTATGTACATAAAGCCCACTTATGAGTTAAATTTATTCATTTGTGGAGACTGACAATTTGGTACTGAGCACTTCCCAATAAAGCCAGCCTTCCTTTGAGTGATTCGGCCCACTTCAAAATACTGCTATGAGAGCCTGAAACAATTCAAAGGAAATCTGCAAATTTGTAGTGTTTTTTTTTTTTTTTTTTCAATGGATTTGAAATTGAACTGCGCTGGACATGTGAAAACCAGCTCATAGACAGCATCTGAACCTCTGATTGGGGGAGAAAACACTAAAATGATTGTGCTTTTGGGTTGATGAATCATATTTGGTCAGAGAGATGCGCAATGTGCTGAATCATGAAAAGCCAAGCTCAGTTTGTAGAGGTTTATTTTTTCTCAGGGCAATCTTTTTACACCTCTGTTCATTAAACTCTAAGTCTGTGTAACTACAAGAACCTGTTGCGTAGCTAATAAGCATATTGACATACATTAAAGACATTTCTTTCATGTCTGAAAGTTAAGTGTAACTTTGGCAGCCATCTGTTTGCAAATCTCAGGCAGGTAAGTTAGCAAGATTCAGCTAGGTCTTCTTCTGTGAATCTAAAAATGATCAAGACTGCCATCTGTGCTCAGGTTTGTGGTATAATCTCAAAGCAGGAAGGAACAGGACTCTAAATTTGTTGGACAGACAGCCAGTCAGAGGCTAAAGTAATAATTTGTTTTTGCTGTTTTACCACATGGTGATCTATCTTTAGGCTTCACTGTATGAGTCTCTCTACATTTTAACATCCTCATCACATCCAGGTGTGAAATTATTTGAACCCGAAGAGGCCACACTAGCATGCAGGAGCATCTTCTCAGTCAGTCTGACAGCTTTCACATTGGAGCATAACACTGACTTCAGCTTCACTCAGTGTCAAGCTCAACACCACCCAAATTCTCCAACCAGCGGCACTGTGAGTCTTTACCAACCATTGATCATTTTGATTTCAGGACATTATGCAGATTGGGGGGTTTATTTAGAGAGCGCGAAGCTGCTTGTAACGTATAGAGCACCAGATTCTCCCACGCGTAGTGTTTGACCGACGCTGGGGCAGATTGTTTATGACAGCTCTCTGGCTGCAAACAGCAGACACTGTGCTGCAGGATGACTTCTATACTGTGGTGCATATCAGCAAGAGCACACACATACACACCCACTCTCGATTTCCAACACACACAAAATGACTTAAAAACTGAAAAATAATGAATGGAAATTTTAGAGATCAAAGTCATTTTTCACCCACATGTTTGGCAGTGCGGACAAAAACATTAACAGTATCACATTCTGACTGATGTAGTAATCAGACACATGCTTATAATACCAAATATTGTATGAGGGTCTGCATAATTTCCTGAATATTAGAACACCAAAAGGGAAAGACACAGTGTTGGGATGTAGTACATTGTGCTCAACACATTTACAATGCTGCACTTTTCTGCCAGCTTGCCCTTTTGTTTTGTCACTACTTTGGTACACCATCTAGCCTATGCGTCCTTCTGCATGAAGGAATATAACGAAAACAAGGAGACTTGAAAACATAAAAGTGAAACAGTGTAACTGTGTTGCAATGAGCAGCTGGATCCACCTATTGAAATAAACCTCACGCAACCTCTCCTCAGGAATATTGAACCATCTTTCTAAACTTGTTTTTAACATTTTCCCAGGAGCTGTGTTCAGTTCCATGCACAATTATCCCACATATTTTCTGTTGTAACATCTGTCTGAGGATTTAATAAAAAAATCATCTGTCATCTATGCATCTTGACCCAGGGAAAAAGTTCCTTCTCTGTGGTATGTTTTTTTTTAAAACATACCATTATCACTCGAGTCAAAATCACTCATTTTTACTTCAGTTAAAGTGAAGTTAGTGTTTGTGGTTTCTTCTGACAACTGGACCGGCAGTGCAGGGGAAAGCAGTGCACTGTTGGCAGAGGGATATCACAAAGCTCGAAACTCAGGGGCTCTGATGAGGAAAGGTGAAATGCTGTAGGCTATAGAATGTCTTGGTAGCGTCCAGTCAAGCCACTGTTGATTTTTGTGTTGTTTTAACCTAAAAGTGGGTTAATTATGAGGTATTTGGTGGCTCAACTGCTATGTAATGCCTATTGTCAGCACCTAGCTATTTCCCCTCAGGACAAATATGCCCAGATGTCTTATTCACAATTAAATCTATTTGTGCAATAAGCCAACTGCAAAAAACTCAAACTATCCCTTTTAAAAAGCTCAGCCTGAAATCACATACTGGCACTGTGTCATACAGACCCCATAAAGGATCTGTGATGTTAACAACTGTGTCAAAAACAGCCTTTAGGTTTAACGTTTGTCTATGTTAATTTCAGTATGCTGACCACAGAATAACCATGACATTATGCTGATGATACACTGATTATAGGTCACAGTAAAATAAAATAATTTACCTTTTTTTCTGACAGCAACACCAGTTCTACCTTGATCAATGCCATTTAATTTTTGGGACACCTCTCGTCTCAAGGTTCCTCTCACTTTCTTTCATTTTTTTCAACACACAGAACTTGAGGCGACCAGAACTTCTCGTCTCCTTATCTGTGTGTACCAAACATCAAAAGAGCTGAGAAGTGGAAGGGTTCAGGTTGAGATATTTTCCCTTTCTGTCACAAGACAGGCACAGAAAAGGAGTTGAAACGAATACCTGAAAGTGAAAAAGTCATGAGTACACCCACTGCATTTGTAGCTTCAGCTGCTTCTACAGCCCACTTTGCTCCTTTGTCCCTTTCTCTCTATCTTATTTCCCTCCGTCTCTGTTCTTCCCTCTCTTTCCCTCTGTTTTTCTGTCTCTGAATACCTCCCTGAATTTCTCTTGTTGTGTCAGTGTGAGGGGAAAAAAAGATGTGAGGCTGTTCCCGTCAGCGCCGCAGATAAAACAGTTGACTCTGCGCTTGTGGGCACAGCTAGAGTGATGCCTGAAAGTGAAACCTTTTTCTTCGCATGAATGTGTGTATGTGTCAGAGTAAGATTTGTGTTTTGAGCATTTTGTGTCTGGAAAAGACTGTATAAACAAGATAAATAAGTCTTCCCATGCAGCATTCCCCTGTGGCATCCCACGGCAGCACCAGTGTGGGAATCAGACTCTGTTGTTGGTTCAGAAACTGATTAGAGACATTTTGTCCGTTTGAATTTTGGTTCCTTAGGTTTCTGTGAGCTCACACTGTGTTGTCTATTTTCCAAGAAGTGGGTGATAAGAAAATCTGCTGTTTACTGGTTACTCTTCAACCAGTTCTCTTGAATAAGGCTGTAGCTTTATTCTAGAGAGAGAAAGGCTTAAAACGATAAATACTGAGCTACTAGTGATAACCAGATGTGTCACCCAACAGCTCTGTCTGATCATGAGGATATTTGTGCCACATTAAACACGTTCCAACAAATACCTTTCTGTAGAAACCTACAGTAGAATGTGGCTGTCAGCTTTTCCCCCGTACAAAGGTTTTATCTTGGTTACCACCTCTTGTCTACATGACGCCTTCTCTTTCTATGTATCCATTAGTGCTGGTATTTTGAAAAAGTTAGCGATGTTATTTGCATGCACACCATACGAAACATTTTGTAGTGCTCTGTTGACTTGAAACAACAACTTTACAAAAGTGGAACAATCTGTTCAACTGAGACAGATCTATGCTGTGAAATGTATCCTAGCCTTGGTACATTTAAATTAATGAGCTTGATGCTAACACATCAGAACTTGTTTAAAGAGACAATAATTAGCATTAAAAGGATATTTCAGTATTTCTGAAGTTGTGCTATTTAAGACACTAGACAATAGTCCAAGCAGCACTGTACCTTTAGGGAGAACAAAGCTGAGACTACCGGTAAGGTATACTGCTGTTGGTAGGTACAGTTATTTTGCATAATTGTGTGAGTTTTATGTAAAAACAAGCCTCAAAGCTATGTTGGGTCAAGTGTAGAATTTGGCAAAAAATTTCAGAACTTTTTTATTCCCTCCAAAAGTTCTCTATGTTTGGCACTGTTTTACAGTTCAGGAAATGGTTTAGTGTTCTTCAGCCTGTGCTCATTGATTAAACAGACATTTGTCCCCTCTCTCTTTGGGCCCACTGAGTCTTGGTTTAAAGAGTTTCTTTTTCTTTATTTTTTAATACTCTGGTACAGAATAGTAACCACATGCATTTGCAGTAAAAGGAACATCACTTGAGTCAAAATCACTCACATTTGATTCAGTATAAGTTTCTTCTGCTGTTGTTATGTCTTTCTGAGTCCATAGAGCCAGCAGCAGATTGTGGAATCAATGCACACAGTCAGAAAAACAAATAACCGTGTGCTGCATTGTAAAGTAGTGCAAAACACAGAGACTTCCTGGAGGAAGACCCACCAGGTCTCTAGTGCATTCAGAACCTTCTTGTGCTGCTGTTGAATACGGAGCTATAACTGCAGCTTTCTCCGGTGTAATTATCGTGCACATAGCAGTGCTGTTGTTGATACGCTTTGTAACATTTAACACTGAAGTACGGATATGAATTGTTCATCTTTTATCATATTATGAATGCTGACTTCTGCTGTGCATCCTTGATGTTGTGTGCTGCCTATCGGTAACCCCCCTGCCCCCCTCCATCACCTCCCCTGTCCAGCAGGGCAATGATCCCTAATGTGAGGAGCTCCCTACAGACTGCCTGGGTATTACCATGATCATATCAGGCTGCATGTGTAAAATGGGCTATATATTGAGTACCCCTGACCCAGCTGTACTGCCAATTTGTCTGAGAAGCTCTGTTGGAGCTCCTGCCCCTTCATGGCCCCCTTCCCAACAAGGTTCCAGGCCACTCTGATTTGTTGACCAGTCTTCTTTGTGGTAATTAGTCCGTTCATTGCTGCTCAAAGATTTGTCAGTGACTCTACATTCATTCTACAGTCCCTACTCTCCATTAGGCTTACCAGCCCAAGCCAATTGGCTTTAACTGGAAACAAAACAATGGTAGGATGTCACACTGGTAGGTGTATTTAAGGAGCTATGGGAATGAGCCAGCTACACCACTTCAGTGTCTTTCATTGTTGTTTCGTTTCGATGTCACAGCAGTTTTGTTCACCATGATTACACCAACTATACCGCGAAGGTAAAAGTCTATGTGGAAACAAAAGCACCTAGGAGAGGTGAACCAGTACCGAACGGAAAAGCACCTTTTCAGTTATTGGTTACTTACTGTCTTTGCTCCCAGAAAATACCATTGAATCTAAAGTCCAGAGAGCTCTATATATCTATATATATATAGCAAGGATAATAACAGATCAAAGAAAGAATAAAGACAACACATGGAGAGTTGAAAAGTTGATTATCTTTGAATAGACTGAAAAAGCAAAGTAAAGGAAGACAGACAAGGCAGGAAAGACAGGAATGAATATAATGGAAATAAGTTCACTATCCAGCACCTTGTAACAAAAAGTACAATCATGCCTGAATTTGATCTGAGACTGTAGCAAGGACAAAATTAATACGACAGGAGATCAAAGGGGTTAGAAGGTGAGAATGGAGCAGAGAAAATGAAACTGGGGACACTGCAGAGAAAGAGCATAGAAAAAAGTGATAAAGTTTCCAGTTCAACAATTTGTAAAGGAGGTAAACTTAGAACTGGATCTGAACTAACAAAATGATCAAAGAGGACACTCTGTTATATCAAATATGTGAATGTGGTCATGACATCTGGCTTCAAGCTACATAAATATTAAAAACTAAATTTTCTTTAAAGATCAGTATTGTGAAAATCTGTTATTTTAGTTGGAGGAGGAAAAATGATGACCAGTATTACAACTCTATTAAATACTTTAAAAGTGCTCGTGGTTTGTTTCAAATGATCATGACAATAGGCCTACAAAAAAACTAAGTAGGTTGAAGAGCTGCTTGTTAGGCACAAACCTTCCATCTCCTGCTACTTTTCAAATGAAAAAAGCTCTGCTACTGAATTAATGATGATTGTTCTGTCATCACATTCACTACTAGCCAATCAGTTATGTAGTAGGCAGGTGCTACTATACCGGTGTGTAATGCGTAGAACAAACTCTTGCCAAAACATGTAAGAAGTGGAGCCAAAATATAGGAGGATCTATCGAGGATTGTTTTCAGTGTTGTTGTTTGTTCTTCATTTAATAGAAAAATGTGGTCCTGATAAAATTGCTATTGAACCTGTTAGCATCTATGCTAATTTCTGTGTAAGCAGTCATTTCCTGCTGCCATCTTGCTCATAGCTCCAACCTCTGTCTTATTACAGACATTGAATCAGGCAAATCCAGCCTCACTGCAAAGTTAGTGTTAACATTTCTTACTCTGCAATACACTAAAAGATACCAACAATTTTACACCTTTTACTGACATTATCTGCCACATAACAAAGCATTAATAGATTAGGGTTGTAATAGGACACATGTAGGCTAATGCACCATTGGTAGTCTAAGTGTGTTCAACCAACATTATAATTACAATGTTTGAAAATTGCACATCATGCTAGTCAGACCAAAATTGAACGATTTGATCGTTATTGAAAAATTGAATTTATTGAATTGAATTAATCCATCAAAAAGCTTGAAAATATTAGGACTACACAATGGACACAAGTTCGCTGTAATTCCAGAATATTACGCGAGGTTTCCTTCCAACAGGATCAGTCATCCATGCCCTCGATAGTTTTAAGAAAAGTATTGAATTGATCTAAGTTAATATGTCATGTGAAATTAGAATGACATAGAATAATTCTTCTTTACTAGCCACGAGCAGCACTCTGTAAAGGAGCACTGCATACATACCATTCAGTTAAACTGTTGCATGTAGATGTAGCTCTTTGGTCTTTTATTATTATTCCATAATCCAATACAGTATGTTACATTCAGGAACCTTACATATGTTTATTTGTATGTTTATTTCTTTATTTATTTACTATTTTTGTGGCCACTGGCTTGTCACAGCTGTTGCTTTGTATAAGAATACCTTTAAAATGACTTGAATGCAGTGTTATTTTTGACGACTAATTATTTTCATCATAGTTGTCATCAACAACCTTTTTTCCCCTGACGAAAACTAGACTATAACTAAATAAAAAAAAACAAGTGTACACTGACAAAACTAAAACTAAATGAACTGACATTTTCGTCAACAAATAAAAACTTGACTAAAATGTTTGACAGACACTTAATCCAATCAGACCTAATTTCGTCATGTACAAAGTAGGGACAAGTTAGGAATATATATTCAATCACAGCTACTTGTTTGTGTAGAAAGGTTAGATGAGTTGAGAGTGACATCCAATTACAACTGCCTTAGCTTCGTGGTGGTGGGATCCAAGTGTAAAACATGACTTCAGGATTCAAGGAAATGTCAAAAAGTGCCTTACACTTTACACTTCATATTTTAGTTGACTAAATTTACAGTAAATTTCATTGACTAAAATGTGAAATTTCATCAACTAAAACTAGACAAAAATTAAAACAATTTAGATGACTAAATTATGACTAAAACTAAAAAATATTTTAGGCAAAAGACTAAAACTACATTTAAAAGTGCTGTCAAAATTAACACTGCTTGAATTGATTAAAAAATGTAGAAAAACAAAATAAAGTAGGTGGAAGTTTGGGAGTTGGTGTGCAAATATAGTTGAGACAACATAAAGTAACTTTTTCTTTTTACTATTTTGGACAAATAAAACTGACTCATCATATGAAGGTCTTTGGTCATCTGTAATGTCATTCACTGCCTACAAATCAACACGTGTTTTGTAAACTCTTAGCCCAGTGAAGCCCTAAGAGCTTGTCCTTTGGATTATTTCACTCAGCCCTTGGCTCAACAATTAACAGTATGCTGATTCTGCCAAGTCTCAACATTATATCTTCCAAAATTTACATTTTTTTAGGAAAATGAAGCCAAAATGTTATTACTAAAACAATAAATATTTCATTGTCATTATTTGAAATAGTTTCTATACCTTTAATTGAATTAAAATGTGTAAAAAGTGACCGATGGCACTGTTTTGTTGATTTATGAAAACGAAAATCACAAATATGGAGATAAAAGGTTTTGTCATGAAAGTCATGATATGGACAAGAGAAAGTCCCAGATTTGGATGCAAAAGTGCATTTCTCAAAACGCTATGTTTCAATTTATAATACATGATGGCTCTACATCCTCTGCCGCTCTTTTTTCCCTCCTTTATCGACATCAAAAGCTCGGCTCCCTCTTTCCTTATTCCCCTTGATGCTTCATCTCTACCTACAAGCAGAGCAGGTGACCTATGTTATAACTCATACATTTATGTTTTTATTTCAGAGTAAGAAGCCGAATAAGGGCAGTTTTTGTAGGTTGTAGATAGTACATTCGATTGTGTATTTTTTCAGTTAAGGTGTCTGCCACTTTCCCAAAGGATCCACACCTGATTTAACACAATCCTCTTCTTTGAAGCCTAACTCTCAAGTGTGTTCTGGGGCAACTTTGTGGTGAGACAGGCTAGGATTTTCTTGTATCTATTTTCTCTTCTCATGCTGAGCAAAAATGCTGTGCCTCTACCTCTTTTGTTATATGTATCAGAAATCACTCAGTTTTTTGTCAGACTTTATTTATCTACTCTTCAACTTTGATGCTTTCTCCTCCATGTTGTTTCTTTTTGCCTAAAATGCAGAATTTGTTATATCACCTCTGAGGTGGGGGTGGGGGTGCCTGACCGAAACACAGAGTGAGTGGTGTGCTATGAGCCCCTCCCATCCCTCCTTACCTTTTTCTATTTTCATTTTTGTGAGCTTCAGTTTCAGCTATCATCGAGTGCAAATCTTAGGAACATCCCAGTGTTTTAAAATAATATGACAGGTACTGTAGCTAAACTGATCACAATTTATCCTCTGAGGGAATCCATCTAATAACTTTTCCTAAACTCAAAAATGTTTGGTTATTATCACCTATGCTCTTTAGCCCACCTCCCAGCTGAAAACCAGGAGATATTTCCAGTAGATTATTTTACTATTTAACTCTCAGGGCTGCATGTCCTCTAATATGAATCTCGTAATTTTGTCCGTGATGGGGGGATGGGGGTGGGTGGTGGGAGTAAGCCTCATCAGTGTTACTTTGTTTTTAGAATTGAGGGCTCTGGTCCAAAAAAAGTCACTCCATCAGATGTATTTACTACACAGCAAAAAAACGTACCGTAAAATACCAAATAAACGCCGAGTTCCAATTAATCGCAGAGTCCCAAAAAAATGCAGGGTGTAGAAGCACATTTTGACAAATAAATGCCTGTTCCAAATAAACGCAGAGTCCATTTTATTAGGCACAGCCTACGAGCAACAGTCAAAGTTACAGTAGGCTACACACCTTCAAACGCTGAGCTACCAACTGGCAGCTGACCCTTGAAAAGTGATTTATTCAAAAAGAAACATGATCAGACTGTAGCTTATCAGTGTGCATGGTTTATTTTTCTCTCGGACATCCTGTCGGCCCACTTCGCCTCCCTCTGTATGTCAACAAATGCACGTTTGTGTGAGGCGCTCTGTTTTACGACCACTACGTCTAGGGCACTAGAGAGCAGAAAGCCGGAATCTCACATACTAGGGCTTTTAAAATTCAAAGAAGAAGACGCTGTCACTGCCGCTGCATGTCGTTTGCCCTTAACTAACGTCAGGAGGCCAGTCACATCAGTTAACGGTACATTGCTGCTGATCACCATGGCCCCGGTACAGCAAAAAAAAAGTAAGACCTTAACTTAACTAGTTCCTTACCAGTATTAAGAGTGTTTAGAGAGTGCTGAGTTGAAAGAAGAAGACAAAAGTATAACTATGGTACTGTAATCTTGCCTTGAAAACGTAAAGGTGATATTCATACTAGTGTAAATAAATAATGTGATTACATTTACCATATTTTTTCACTTTTTGCTAAGCAAGATTTTTGTGAGAAAGGAATTAAACGCCTCTTCCAAATAGATGCTTGGTCCCAAATAAACGCCTGGTCTGCTCAGTGATTGAAACAAATAAACAACCTGGCTATTATTTGGTATTTTACGGTACATGTATATGTTGCACTGATACCGTTCTCATAACGAGTGGAAAAAGCCTGTGAAAGTGGACTTCTTGATCCACACATAGAACACCCAGAATGCTTTGGGAGTTCATATTGTGAACCAGATGGTCTATTTTTGATAATTATGAGGGATTCAGAATACTATGAAATTGGTAAATACCATTAGCATTCAATTTTTGCCGATATTTACATTTATTGGCAGCAATATTAGCAAATAACACAAATTTACCATGATGATTCACCTCATCACTGCATGTGTACTTTTTAAAATCAAGAGTTTCACTTTTTCAGCAGTAAATGTTGTTTTTCTTGTTCTACATATATACACAAACAGACTGTCACATTGAAGGCAACAAGTCAATTTTTAAAGACTTGGTGTTCTTGATGAAAAATATTGGTATCATACCGATGATAATAAATTAAGAAATATTGGCATATCGGATAAAGGCAAAAATGCAATTGTGCATCCCTAATCATTTTCTGTCTTATCATGAATTTATAAATTTCATGATATCATGTAGATTTTTAATGTTTAATGGAAAATTATGCAATGCATCTGATGTTGCCTGCTGTTGAATCTTTTAATGATCAGTTTGTCATAAACTACCACCACAGCCATGAGGACCAGCTTTATCAGGTCATTCGATTATGAGAAGACTCTCAAACATGAAGCCACAACACGATGTTATACATTGGAAATATTGCAGTTGCTTCTAAAATGAACTACCATGTTATAGTTCCATAGTTACTTATTAGTAGCTTTTCATTCTCACTGACTACGTTTAAGCTTAAAATTTGTGAAAAGTAGGTCCATTTGTTAAGATTATCACAAAGAGCAGAACATGCAAGTTTCATACTTTTTTGTTCGCTACATAGCTTACTGCCAGCAATGATCCACGACACAGTGAAGAATCCTAGAGGCTTTTAATGGGCTTGCAGTCGAAGGAACCAGCTTGATGCTAACTTCTGTGTTTTCCTACAAAAATATGTCATCCCTGCACCACTCTATAGAGTCCTCAATTTAAAAACCTTAAGCAGTAAAGGTGAGTAGGGGTGACTGGGTCAGTACGTCTTGACTAATTGGCTGTTGTTTAATTTACTTAGGAGCCCTCTGGTAGCAGAATTTTACAAACTGTGCCTTTAAAAATGATCTGCCATATCATGACTGCAGAGCTACCCTCCTCCCAGTTTAGTAAGACTTTATCTATTTGCTCAAAGACAGAACAGACCTTTTTTTGCTCGATTCCTATTTCGTATTTAAGCTGCCCTTCAAACTAAAAGCTTGCACGATTATCCTGAAAAGTAAGTCTGTGATCATTACTCTCCCTCTTGTCCTAATTAAAGCCAATACTTTTACACTGTCCTTGTCTGGTCCATTCTCTCTCTAAAGTACTAATGATGGAATAAGCCTCAAGCAGATTGTTCAATGACAGCAGTAATCACTGGACCACTGCAACATGCATAAAGTATTATGTATTCATGTTTATACGCCAACAGTCCATGCGTCCGGAGCATGCTTGACCTTTTCCCCCTCTCTATGTCTGAAGTTAACTTCCACCCATCTTTTATCCTTCAATCTCTGACAAGGTGACCTAAGTGTTTACGAAGAGGCGTGATGACAATCAACAGATGTACTCCTTACCTATGTAGCTGTCTGTGCTGTAAAGGTCCTCCACTTACTGTACTCATCTTTCCACCTATGTGTCTCCCTCTGTCATCCCTCTTTCACCTCTTCAGCCCTAATTCCTCCTCCCACCAGCTGCTTGTGTCTCCTAATAGCTGTCATGTTGAAGTTAAAGGACTCTAAACCTTGCATCTCACACCTTGCAAATGAGTCTGATTAAAGCGGGGGTGGGGTACAGGGTGGATGATGTGACAGGATCCTGTATCAAGCTGCTCCATCTGCCTGAATATTTCTGATAGGCAAAAACCTAGAATGTCCCTTACAAGGTTGTCTTGAACGTATAATGGGATTAAGAGGAGTCCGGCTGTGACAAGCTCAAGGTTTAAAGATTTATCGTGGACATAAAATGAGACATGCTGATGAATGTAGGTGTAGTGGTTGAAACAAAGCCGTAGGGTGGGTTACATGTCATGCTTTCAAACTAAATATGGTCTGAACTGAGCAGATTATACCTGAGCTGCCAGACATCACATATGCAGGAAATGTTGTGCTAAAAGATCTACATATGCAGAGATGAAACACTAAAACATGAAAGCAAAAAACTGTCTTGCAACTGTCATGAAAAAAGCGAATCAATCTACAACCCTCAGCTTTAATCTTCCTCCAACCAAGTTTCAAAGAAACATGCAACTCACTTTGAAACATACAGCTCAGCATCTAGCTCAGATTGAAGGAATGACATCCAGATGTCAAAATCAAAAAGGTCAACCATGCCCTAAGTAGGACCATTTCATGACCTTATACAGCAAAATCAAAAACTGCCTTGAAGCACATTATATTATATGGGAATAAAGTTGCTTTTACCGTGTCCAAAAACTGAAAACTGTGCACATTTAACAAGTCTATGATGCCATGATGTGGGCCAGGACTTACCAACCCTTTTGAGGCTGGAGGCCAAGGTCACCCATAAAAAGGGATTAAGGGGGAAAGCTTTCAAGGGCCTAAAATCATGGAGGGGCTCATTGAGGTGAACAAGAACATTGGCCATCCTTTTAAGTAATGAACCTTACATTTTAGCCTCAATGGTCTTATTACTCATTACAGTAACAAAAATAAACTTTTATTTGCTGTTGCCTGTTTCAAAATAGAACACTAGCAATATCCTAAAATGTTAAGATACTTTATATGCGTATTACCAAGGTTGTTGCGGATGGGTCCATTTAACTGAAACATCAGGACTCTGATGTGGGAGAACAGTTACACCAGAACCTGCAACAAATATCCTTCTGTCAGCTCCAAAGATACATTTTGCCAGCCCTGGAAGGCAAATGTTAGCCAGATGGTTAGCACTAATGCTACTAACCCAATGTACATGCAAAGTTATTAAACACTTTCCAAGGAGGGCCCACTCACTAAGCCTTTTAGGGGCCCTGCCATATCTATGGGTGGACCTACTGAGAGCTACCCGAGAGATGAGTCGTATCATAAAGGGCTATTTGTTTAATATGATGTTTCTGATTAATATATATTTGTAATGTTTACCTTATGATAATTACTACCATACATTTGATAGGCTACATTTGGCACTGTTTGTTTGTTTGTTTTTACTCTTAATCATTCCTCACAATAATTAGTACTAAATAATATGAGAATATACACTTACATGCATCTCAAATATTTAATTTACCTTTTAAATTAACTGATGTGTACTACAGTCTCACTTAAGAGATTTTCTTGCACAAGTTGTACTGTATGGGCTCTAGCTGGCATCAGTGTAAACAATGACACCACATAGGTTAAAGTTTTGAAATGCAACACGGAACGTCACCATAGAGCACCTCAAAGGCTACGAGGTGCTTGCGAGCACCCTGTCAGCTACCGCTGGTTTAGACTATGTGTTGAAGTAGTTTGTCCTGGTGTCACACAGCAGAAAATTACATTTTTACCTGCTGGTGGTGTTTTTTTCGCTGCCTCTGAAACAGCAAATTAAGAAGGGTTTAAAAATTGAAAAGGTAAAAAAGTTCAGTTGAAAAAGTGTTGATGTCAGAGTGTGAAAATGATGTTTCAGTAAATCAAATCCATACGTTCCACTGTATGTTCATTAACTAAACTTTTCACTCAGAACTCTCAACCTTTAAAGAATCAGTATGTAAGATCCCAGTCTTTCAAATCTCTTTATTCAATCATTAAAAGCTACTGCTCCAAATATGTACGATTTTTAGTGATGGAAATGAGAATAGTTTAAAATGTTGGTCTTTGTATAAAAAAATGAATGATTAATTAACCACAGAGTTACGAGAGACAATAAAAGATAGTTAGCAAGAAACTTACCTGTACATTTTCCAAAAGGAAGCATGCACAAGACAAAAAAGAAAAAAAACAAAACATAATGAGTAAAAATCAATTGGTCCTTTAGTCATGACTGAAGAGTCACAGACACAAGGTGAACTGGGGAAGTTTAACATCTTCGGGCTGACCAATCAAACCTGTTAGTTTTAGGCCCTGTCCACATGGACATGAAAATGTTTTTGTTTTTAAAAAGTTCTCTGTAAACACAACATTGTTTCAAGGAAAGCTGCTTGTCCACAGGAAAACACACAAAATGCTGTAGTACATATGCCAGACCTGTCATTGGCGCTGTAATGCTACCACAAACATACACCAAAGCCAGAGAGGAAGATGTGAAGCATGCATATACATCATGAGAGATGAAAACAAACACTGGCATGTTCTGTCGTAGAGAACCAAAGGATTTTGCTGCAAAAGCCAAAACAAGCTCAGTAGCTTTTGCAGCAAGTATGAGACACTGTATTCCACCATTGTTTCTGTTTGTTGTTGGGGTCAACAAATATGGTTTAAGGGAGAGGCGGGGCTATGAGATTTTTTTTTTTTTTTCTTTTTTGAAGATGTAAGTATTCATTGTACACACAGAAATGCAAGGGCGGTGTGGAGAGATTTTTCCATCCTGGTACCTGTCTTCAAAAATACGTTTTGTCAGGCTCCCAAAATGCCAGCTCCTTGTGGACAAAATGGCAACATGAAAAAAACTATTGCTTATACACTTAAACTCGTCTCTATAGCTCAATTCACACTGACATTTCAAGGTGTAATATTTACTCCCCTGTGATGTTTGGCCTTCAATGTAAACGTGTACACACACACACATATATATGTATAAAATGAAATGCTCTGGCAGGAGTGTCCCACTTTCATGCCAATTATTACCTCCGCCAAGGAGGTTATGTTTTTGGGAGGGTTTGTTTGTCTGTCTGTCTGTTAGTTAGTTAGCAACATTACTCAAAAAGTTATGGATGGATAATGATGAAATTTTCAGGGAATGTCCGGATTGGGATAAGGAACAAATGATTAGATTTTGAAAGTGATCCGGATCTCTGTCTGGATCCAGGAATTTTTTAAAGGATTCTTTAACACTGGGAGATAGGGCCATTTTTGACATTTGTGCATATATCTCCACAAATAATGGTCAGGGCACAGGACAAGTTTCTAACATGCTCTACAGTATATCAAAGACTGATCCAGATAAAGGAATAATTCCGGATACTATGATCCAGAATATGAAAAAAAAGGGGACCTTTGGAATTTTCATCATAGGAAGAGAACAAATGAAGCTATAAACACGCAACAAACACCAGTAAATAGCCAAGGCATTGTGGAATTTGGAAGGTGCCAACAGATTTGCTGTATCTTCAAAAGCTAGGGAGCTGGATCAAGAAGAAAACCGCCATTATGGAAAATGCGATTTTCGTGAATAACTGCTGAACTAATGTTGATATCATTATGAATTCAGTTGCCAGTGGTATGTTTTCATGGTCAAGGAATCTAAAAATGTAGTCAAAATAAAAATGGGACTAATATTTATGGTGCAAATGACAAATAGGGGGAACTGTGGCGCTTGGCGGAGGTCTGCACTCTCCGAGTGCTTTCTAGTGATCTTTGAGTTTAGTTGAATTAAATATACTTTCATAAATCCTCCCAAATACATTTTGTTTATTTGTTTTTATGAACAGTCAAAGAAGTCTGTGTTTGGAAGTTCTCCTTTATGTATTTACTTTTTTACAATCTAGTCTCATAGGACAACGTGTGTATGTGTGTGTTTGTAAGAAATATGATAAACAGTAAATTCAGGGGACAAAGTTAGGCATCCTAGGTTATGTTAGGCAGAGTTTGAAAACTGTCCAGTTACAACCCCGTGTTCCTTTTCCTTTCTGCCCTTGGCTTAAAAATGTCAATCTGACAGGTGATGGTTGGATGGATACTATAGAAAGATGAATGGAAGGAAAGAGTGGTAGATGGATAAGCAGAGGGCTGCCATCTATTCCCAATGCTGAGTCAGCTCTGTCGTCAACTTATCAGAAATGCTGACACACTGCTGACATCCCAAACAACAAAACACCCTTTATCTCCATAGATCCATCTTTGACACCTGTCTGTTTGGCTGATCATCTACCTGTCTTTGCGCACAATAATGTGGAAATAGTGTAAACTGAGAGGAAGCAGGCAGAGGAATTGAAAGAAAGCAGGGTAAGGTATTAATCAGGAATGGGCAAATGAAGCTACAAAGAGGGCCATATTAAAATTACTCTCCACGTCAGGGGCCAAATTTTTGCAGTTTGAAGGACACCAAAAAAATACAAAAAGAGTATTGAGCCAATATGAAAAGTTACTTTATTAACAATTGTACATTTTTGAACTCAAATGCAAATTACAAAAATAAATTTATTAATCTAAGCAGCATTTAAGCCAGTCTCAGCTACTTGTTAATGCAAATTACAAAGCATCCACTGGTTATCAGTATTGAAATCCTGGGGTTGATGAGTGAATTAATCTGCAAATAAGAGCTATATAAGAGCTAGAATACATGTTGATTGTGAAATGACCTACTTCACACAGTAGCCAGCTGTCACATAGAATTGTAGTCTTTCAAGGCAACTCAAGAATTACACTAAATTACAGGGGAAAGATAAAAACTAATCTCTTTGCTGAAAAAAAATCCCTCAATTTTCAAATTTAAGAAAAAATTCACCTTTTCTCTGTCCCCTTTGATATCCCTTCTATCTAATAGTAGTAGAACTCTCAAGTGTTTATCACACACTGGCATTGAAAAACCCAAATGATACCCAAAGCTGATCCCTCCTGCCTCATCTCCCTCTGAAACTCAGGACCATCAAAACCATATTTAGAAAAAAAAATAAAACCTAACAAATAATTAATCTGACAATATAACTCAGCCTCTACTCCTTGGCACTGAAATGCTAAGATCTGTATTATTTATTTTTTTGTGTGACTGGGCAAAAGTCTTGGCAAGATTTTTAATTTCAATACACAAATGTAAATGCTACCAAAGCGTAAACCTAATAAAGCAGCAGATTTTAACTCCGATCTTTTTCCTCTCTACAATCGCTCTCACAGAGAACACAGTTGCATTTTTAATAAACAGTTTGAGATATCTGCTGCCTACTCACAGCAGCTCCTAATATAATTTGCATCAGTGTGTTGTTTTTAATTAGCTGCATAACAAGACAGCTCTGGAAGCTCCCCCTTCATGCACATTATTAGAAAATAATAATGTTGACTCACAAAATAAGAGCTGGAGAATTGCTTACAAGCAGGGTGTGTTGTTTGTGATAAACTCCCTCCTTCCTCTGATTTTCAAGCAAAGCTGGTGTACTAAGTTAGGTAGTTTTATGACATTCTGTTGGCAGCCTGGGAGATATTTTAAGGACCATTTCCCAGGACTTCAGTGCAGTGCTCAGTGAAGTCATTGTTTTTGCTGAGGCAGGGTCTGTGGCAACTTATTTTATGCCTCATGCCGGCAGCAGGAGAGACAACATGTTCAGGTTGCCTCTTCTCAAGTACATCCATTCATACATATAGGCCAGTTCTTGTGAATGGAGTGGCTAATAACAACTTCAGAAATTTTCTTCAGACTTGCCATATGTTCACTTTGAGTCAAACATAAGCTTATTAGATGCTAGAGGCCATAGGGCCAAAGATCAAAGGTCATGAAGCCTTATTATTAACCATTGATTGTGAACATGACATCTCAAGAATGCTTTGGAAATTTTGTCAAACTTAGCACAAACATCCACGATGACGCAGGGTTGAAGTGATGATAGGGTTTTCATAGGTCATGGATCCAAGGTCATGATCATGGTCCCTCATAATAACACTGTGCTAGTAAATGCAGTCTTTTTGAGGCAATAGTTAAAGAGCACTTAAATACCCACTTCGACACTGGCATAGTGTAAGTCATCTTGAAGGTCAAAGGTCGAAAGGTTAAGTTGCTTTGTAATTGTCCTTTTTTAAAATAAAAACATTGCAGAAGAAGAGCAATTTAGATGTTTGAGGTTATGGGTAAGAGTTATGGAGTCCTGTTGTTTTCCTATTCTTGTAAACACAACATTTTGAGCACAATATGTCAAGAGATCCTGATGGATTTTCTTTAACCTTTACAAAAAATATTAGCTTTCTCTACTGGGTTATGCATCTTAAATTTTTAGCTCATGGGTCAAAGCTTATCAGTCATCACCCCACCCCTTTTTCGACGTACCATTTTACTTCACCTGTCTAACAAATCCTTGGGGAGGCATAAAACCACAAGGTAGTGGTTCTTGTTTTACAACAGCAGCTCAAGGTCCCCCATCAAGAGGTTGCATTTAGGTACAAGGATGCCAGGAGCATAAATATGGCAACACATTCTATATGCCTATCATGTAACCATGAATGCACAGAGAAAAATGCATCGAAATACAACAAAGGAGACCTTGATTATGATTCATTTTATATTCTCTGTCATAAAGAGTCACAAGTGTACACACACCCTCGGGCAGCACAAACATGCATATTTAGAGACACAGCCTCTTTAGCAGTCAGTCCAAACTGTGCTGGGAGTCTCTCTGTTTCCATACGACCTTTTGTCACTTTGTTGTTGACATTTTAAATCCACTCCCTCTCACCTTTGTCACCAGCCTTGTCTGCTGGGAGGTGAAACGCACCAAGATACAGAGGGAAATTCAAAGACAGAGAGTAGAATAAAAAATAAACCAAAGAAGTAGGGATAAGGGTGCAGCTGTAGAAATTACAGCCATCTGTGTTGGAAATGTCACGGATATCAAGGGTTCATTCAGAGCAGCAGTGCAACAAAACAACAGCACTGTATAAACATTCAGTAAGTGGGAATGGTTGCAAGATAAATAGAAATACAGGTCGTCAGAAGAAACCACAAACAATACCTCTGCAAAAACAACAAACCAAATTTAGCGAAGGCAAACGTCACAAGATGGAATGCGGCAAAATCAGAAATTCTGTCCTGTCTTTTACTTTTTTGTGCACTTGGGATAAATACAGGAGGGACCCATCGTTGTAATATCCCGGGGGTTAGATTTATATCGGTTTGTGCTCCAGTGATCGCTACCTGACCTCACTGTAGCACTCTGACCTGATCTAATGAGGGGAGCTGCTGGTGGAAGGATACGTAGCTCTTTGTTGCATCACAAACACAGGGGGTTTGTTGAGGAAAAGTTTAACACTGTAAAGGTTCTTACTGTACTGTATTGTTGAGCCAACATAGTTTTTGAATATTTTTAACCTATAAGTGGGTTAATTTCAAGACTTGCTGTGGCACCATGTACTGCTATGTACCAGCTAGCATCCATCCTTGGATATCTCCCCCAAAGCATCTCCTAACAACCCAATTAAAAAAAAAAAAAAAAACCTGTAAGGGAAATGTACCTTTTTTAGCACTTAATTTTACCAGCAAAATGTGGATTATTTTTCTTTTTTTTTTTTCAAAAGGTTTTAAAGTCTTTGACAAGTTTCCCACACACTTTGTCATATCAGTTTTAAAGCTCTTCTGCCCCATAAACGGAGTGGAAGCTTATGTCTCTCATGTCTTTAAAGCTCAAATCCGCCAGATTAAATGACAGAATAGTCCAAAAGGCAGGATTCAACTTTTTTCACTCCACTCTGTGCACAGTTTTGATCTGTCCAAATCATTGGAACACACAAATCAGCCTGAGATATTTATGCAGCAAGGGGGATTCTTTTAAAAACCAAAGTCTAACTTTTAAAGCTTGGCCACATTTGAACTTCATAAAGCAATGCAGCTAAATATCATGAAAGCAATGCTCTCTTGTGAATGTAAAAATGTTTATATGTATATAATGCCCATCTTATATTTATCTGCACACATGCATACAAATCTCTCTTTTGCACATCCACAGCTATGCGAGAGAAAAAGGCCTCAGGCAGTCCAGAGGGGTGCAGGGTAATGAGAGAAGGGGCATGGGGGACAGAAGTTTGGAGAGCATGAAGGAAGAAGAGTTGGGTACCGCTTCTGAGGCAGCAGAGCCCACATGGGGGAAGAAACTGTGTCACAGGCACTGAAGATCTGGAGGAAATGTCAAATCACTGCTGTTTGAAGCTGGGGGTGAGTGCATCGCTACAGGAGCAAATGAGTGTGCATGTGTGTGTTTGATAGAGCGATAAAGAACTCCCAGGATCACACACACACAAGGACTCCACAACTTTGAAAGTGTGTGTTGGTGTGATTTTGGCCTACAGCGCACACTTGAGAGCATCAGTGTCTGATCTGAGGGCATGATTCGATGAAAGGCTCTTTGATCATGGGGAGACTCGGTCAAGTACCAAATACTGCATCTGTAAGTTTGTCCCATGGGCTTCAACTCACACACCCACACGCACGCATTCACACACACCAAAGCAACTGGGTAATGGGAGAGCACTGGGAGCTCAATTTGATCCATGAAAGACCCTGCTGTGAGTGGAGAAAATCAGACAATGTAAATGAAGGTCCCCATTACCACACTGAAAGGTCCCATGTTATGCAAGATACACTTTTAAATGGTTTTCATACAAATTCTGAGTTCATGGCTTTTCTACTAAACGTTTCCTAAACGAGTCTTTAGGGTATATACCCCCTTCACTAAAAACAGCTGTGGGCAACTGGGGTCCCGGAGCTACATGCAGCCCCCCTACTCCCTCAAAGGGCCCTGCCATTCAATTTCAAATATGAAAAATATATTTTCATAAGGAAAGATAACAAAATATGTGAAAAAAAGCAATATTTTGTAAGAAAAGACATCTGTAGTGTAGAAAATAGAGGCTGCAATGATTTCTGTAACACTTTAATACGCATTACAAAATGCATTTGTTAGCTCCTCTAGTTAAATAAACAGTTTAAAAAAAATCTGTTAGCTGCATTAAAAATGTTAAACCTGGCTTGAATTCAGTGTTTAGCTGATTGAATTAAGTATTACTGCTTGCATTTGAGTCAAAACAGATAAGTTTTTGTTCCCCTTGTTCAATTTTATACAGGTCATTTCGAATGCAAGCCTACAATTGGTTAAAAAAAAGTGTTGCATAGCATGACTTATTAAACCACAGTGAAACATGACACCACATATTTGTCCCATCTATACCAGCAACTAGTGATTTAACAAGGTCAGGCATTACAGAGTTAAGGCTTCATAACTGGCAAGGGTCTGTGTGGCAAAGTCTAAATATACTCATTTTATTACTAAACCAGTTAAATCCCAAAATATTTAAGCAGATGACCACTTTGAGTATTGTCTGTGGTGCTCAGTAGATTGTTTGCATGACTTCTTGCCCACAAAATGTGGAAATGAATGCCCCTGTCCATGACCCAAGGATATAGCCTAGCCCTAGTCAAGTCTATTATCACAGAAATAACGCAAGAAATGAAAACACAAAATATACTGTATGTGCCTGATCCACATTCAACATGTCAATTCCCCTCTTTTTAGTCGCCTTTGTCTTCTTCCTCTTTTGTACCTTTTCATTATCTGTCTTTGCATTCTTTCGCCAGTTTCAATGCATTGAATTTTCTTACTTAAACACCTATGCTCTGCCTCTCGTGTTCATATCCTTATTCTGCCTCATTTCTCTCTACTTTCGCTATTGTATGCAGGTCAGCTCAGTTTGTGGGTGAAGCAGAACAACAGGAGAGAGCAGCAAAGAGAAGGGACACGGTGAATAGTAATTTATCAGCAGAGGAAACAGCGCCTTTCCATCTCACTCTCATTGCCCTGGGGGATTACACCTAATGTATGCACACCCACGGAGTGACTCTGAGAGTGAAAGGCCAAAGAGAGGCGGAGGGGTTGAGAAGTCAGACAGGGAGAGAGGAAGAAGTCCTGGCTTCAGTCCACTCTAGAGGTAGTTTGTCAAAAAGAAAAATCCTCTCCCTCTTGTATTTTACACACTTAAAAATCAAGATACAAAGAACAGACCACATATCATCTGCCTCCAGTGATCAATCAATAGCAAATATTCATTGAAGGAGCTGATTGCACCCTGCAAAGTGTGGTTACTGAGCAAATTTCAATAGTTAATGTAGAATTTAATAATTACCTCCACCAAGGAGGTTACGTCTTTGCCAGCGTTTGTTAGTTTGTGAAGAGGATAAATCAAAAAGTTATAGCTGGATTTTGATGAAATGTAAGTCATGTAAATCATGGCACAAGGAAGTGGCAATACAGTTGGCAATGATCAGAGTCTTGATGCAGATCAAGGAATTTTTTTTAAGGATTTCTCAACAGTGAAAGATGTGACATTTATACATGTTTTAAATAATTCAATCACTTCTCAACAGATTTTTTTAGGGAATATTGGTCATGATCTTAGGAAAAAGTGATACAAGTTTGGTGTTAATCTGAACCTGGATGTGTTTGACCATTTACATTATGTGTAGGGTGTCTGTTAAGCAAGGATCTGATTTAAGTTGTACAAATGAAAATGTTTGTTTGTGTCGAGGATGCATGGGGGCACAGGAGGCTATATATTGAGCTCTGTACTAATTTGCTGCCCAACTGAAGCCTTATGGGGGGGGCAGACTGCTAAATGGACATGCAAACAGCATTGCATTTGCCTGTGAAAAACACACATGTATGTGGAGAGTGTATAGCTATTACATAATAAACCGCAGGAAGTAAAAAACAGAGTGTTTGAAGGGCACTTACTTTAAAGATGCATAGAGCATTTTTATGAACTTAGAGTTCAGTAAAAGGTGTCATGTTCTTCTGCTTCCCAAGTCCCTTCCAACCATGTTATCACAAAGATAATTGATTGTGAATGGACCTTAAACGGTGTGAAACTGGGCAGTTTTCCACATTTTTGAATGTGACAATGTTTGAAATGCTCTGGCACAGGTTTGTGCTCCCAGAACACTGCTAGTTTACAAAAGAATGTAAGGATCTGTACACCAACTCATTAACAATACTGCTAAATTCACATTACATAGGTCTCTACCTGGGGAAAAAAAGTTGTATTGAGGTTTAAATATGTGTAAGAACACATGCTGACAAGTGAACGTGTGTTGGTCCCCACCCACAGGTTTACTGTTAACCCCACTTTGGCAGTGTATAGTCCAGGGTCTCCATTAAGGTGCATAAGCTGAACATCACATCAAGGAAGATTTAGCTGAAATATTACCATCTGATAGTTCATGGCTGATTTCTTTTTTCAAGTTCTATATAAGGAGTAAAAAATGCCTCAAATGGCCAAAAAATGACTGCTGTGATTCACACTTCAAAAGCCCTCTGATTTTCCCCAGCCTCTTCTGCTCAGATGTAGTCCACTCTCTTTAGAGTGCACCTTAACTTCTCCAATACACTTTTAACCCTAATTTCAGCCATCCTCAGACTCTGACCTCTGAGCTCATGGGAGAATCTGAGCACACACAGTGATCACTTAATAAAATGGATGTCGAAGTTACCTTCACATTCTGTTAAGGTCACCAAAAGTGTGGAGGGTGTCATGAATAAATGCATGAAGCATTTTGACAAAGAAAAGTCTTGTTTGAAAGCTCGCCATCAGTGTTTGCTGCTTTTTTTATGCATAATGTGAGTGAACCTCACTTTGAAGACAGATATTTTATGAGTATAAACAAAGAATATTTGATTCTGCAGAGATCACAGGTTTACAAAAGAACTTGAACTTCCTAAGGGAACTGTGAGATAACGTGATAGCAGCCATGTAGGAAGGACAACATGGAAACAAAATAATCATATGACTGCCCAATGCTGATTTGCAGTCTGCATCACCTTTTTCCCACCAAGTGCTGCATTTTGAAACTAGAAGTGTACAAATGGGAGCACAGCTTTGACCAAGACATTGTCAATACATTATTGTTGAAAATGTGGAAAACTGCCATATCTTGCACTGTTAACAAATCCCCGAAAAAGTTCATGTATCAACATCCAGATTCGTATCCCCACCATCATTTAATCAGCTCTCCCTTGTGCCATAATGAACATTCCCAGGGAAATGCCATCAAAATCCACAGAGAACATATTGAGTTATTAGTGAAAATGTGGAAAACTGCTCTATCTTGCAATGTTTATGAATCTGTGAAAACATTTCCTGGATCCACATCCAGATTGGGATCACCACTAAAATTTAATCAAAATGTAATTTTCTTCTTTGTGCCATGACTAACATTCTCTAGAAATTTCATCAAATTCCATTCATAACTTTTTGAGTTATTATTTATTTATTTTTTGAGTTTTTGTGTAAGACTTCCAGTCAAAACATAAAAATGCTACAAAGAAGTAGCAGAGGCCTTTTTTTATTCTAAAAGAAATGCATCTCGTCTGCATCTTATTTTTCTCCTGAGGTTTATGAGGTCACATGCATGGATTGTAAACTAATAATCAAAAGTAATGAGTCTTCAAGCTCAATAAAAACTAAAGACAAACATTAGAGCTAAAGACCTTTATGCAAACTTATTTATCCATCACAAGAACTTTCATCATCATGCCACTAAACAATGTTATTGCATCTTTTCCTCACATCATGCACACCTAACAGATCTAAAATCTTGCAATATTACAACCAATGAAATCAGTGAAAAAGACTGAATTTCAGAGCAAACACACGCATTAATCTTCAAACATAATTTCAAAGTCTTAGCGTGCCAATTAGAAACGGTCTTCCTCCCCATGCCAAGACTCCTTTGAGGCCGGCAGGAGCTCATCAAGGCGTCCCCCTGCTGTGACTGTTATTCTGCAAAGACTGTGGGTTACAGGGAGGAGAGGCCTGATGCAAGCCTGCTGCAAAAGGATACGAGGAATCCCATGTGGCCTCCTAGGAAGGGGCAGTGACTTTAGAGGTACAAACACACACAAGGGAACTGCAAAGTACAGAGGAAGTTTGGGAACAAGCAAGAGAGATTCGTGAACTAATAGAATCCAGAAAAGAAGAAAGAATGAGGTAAAAAATAAACGTTTTGTTACCCTCAAAGACCTACTACTAAACTTAACTTTCCCTTAACTTTTGTCAACATTTTCTCAACCTGTAGGCTTTTGTGTTTGTGTCATTCTAGTCTCTCCATGTGTTTCTCTGTATCTCTTTATAAACCTACATCTTAACTTCTCCCTCCATCATTGTTTCTATTTTCACGTCCTAATGTTTTAATCCTGGCATCTGTTGTCTTCCTTGAACCAATTAAATTCTCTCTACATTTACCCCATTCATTTTGCATCTCCTGGGCTCAAAGTGTATTTTTAATGTCTCTGTAAATGTGTGCACATGTACCATTTGGGATAAAATTTTCTTTGTCCCCAAAAAGCAGTGCTTACACATGCAGACCCATGAAAAGAAAGGGGGGATATTGTGCAGCAGTCAAGGAATAGCTCTAGTTATCTCTTAAAGACATGTTTAATCTCTCCAGGGGCAGAAATGGAAGCAGCAGGCTTTGAAGAGCATATGTAAGGTATGGCTGTCTAATAATGAGGCTGTGATTATGAGGATAAAACCACAAGGTTCACAGTCACACTGGGTGTCCTATATTAAAGGTTGGATATTCACACTGAATTGCTGTAAGTTTCCAGTATGTGACATCTGATTCACTGTGAGCTGCTGATCGAAGTGCAAGAGGTTTGCTAAGACAAATTACTAAAAAACAACATCTGAATACAATCAGATAAATGATAAAAAATGTCCTCAAGTGGATTATCAGTTAACAAAAACACCTAATGTATCAAATTTGATACAAAAAATATATTTGTTACATTTCTGAATATGTTGATTTTGGGGGTGATTTCAGTAAAAAGTGAAGAAAACATTTTCATTTCAAAAAATTAGAATTTTCTGGCTGTAATTTGTGTTTTCAGGCTTTAAATAGTTAATTGAGGTGTTTTGGGAACACTGCATGTCACGTGCATGCGTTTGAGTGGCACAAAAGATTTTATTAAGGCAGAGAGGATGTCCAAAACAGTGAACATCATGCACATCAAAAACTGAAAACACTGAACAAATTGAACAAATTCTTTGAAATGTTCAGTGACTCAGTGTAAAAATGATAAAAGTTAGGATCCAATTGAGACGTAGTAGAATAGAATAGCCTTTATTGTCATTACAGGCCGTACGTACAACAAAATTTGTTTGAGCAGTTTACCATCAGTGCAGAACAATGAAAAAAAACATTCAACATTAAAAACACATTTAGAATACAGAAAGAATACATTGCACACTCATCCAACTGTTTAAAATTAAAAACATAAACATAAACAGATAACATGAACATAATTATATGAATATTGCACTATTGCCCACAGTACTGGTTGCACATTTGTTGCCGCTCTCAGGAATTTAAAAGTCTGATGGCTCATGGATAAAAGGTGTTTTTCAGTCTGTTAGTTCTGCTTTTCATGCTTGTATCTCCTGCCAGAGGGCAGGAGGTTAAAAAGACATTGTCCGGGCTAAGAGATGTCAGGTTTTTTTTTTTTTTGCTTGGCAAAGACAGTGGGAGGAAGCAATGTCTTCAAGGGAGGGTAGGGAGCAGCCAGTGATTTTTTTGCGCCCTCCTACCACCATGTGCAGAGCTTTCTTGTCTGTGGATGTGGAGCCAACGTACCACACTGTTGTGCCGTAAACCAGCACACTTTTGATGGTGGAGCAGTAAAAGGACAGTTTGGCAGATCTGCATGAAAATTTGAACATGACAAAAATGTGTGCCAAAGTTGTCCCAAAACTTTTGGCTTCTGATCAAATAGACGAACACATTCAAATTTTTAGAGACATTTTAAAACAAATTGAACAAAAAAACGTTTTTGTAGAAGGATGAAACACATTTTCCAATATGATACTGACACAAAATGGCAGGATCATAGAGCAAGTCAAAATTCAAGGCCATGTTGATTGTTTCCTTTGACATTAAGAGCATCATGTTGGAGGAGTGGGTTCCAGAAGGATCAATAGTGAATCAATACTATGACAACCAGGTTCTAGAAAAAATCTGTGAGAATAAGTCTGAAGAAAGAGACTAACCTTGTGGAAAAATGGTTTAATTCTTCATCAAGACAACTAACCGGCTCACACTGTGCTAATCACAGAGCTTGCTCACCTTCCCCATTTACCTTGAACTGTGTGACTTTTTGCCTTTTCTTAAGATCAAGTCTGTGCTCCAAGGGACATGTTTTGAGTTTATGTAAGAAGCGAAGAAAAGACCGCCAAAGGTTCTGAGACAACTGTCTAAAGAAAAACTACTGCACTGCATGCAGGACCTGAATGCAGCACTGTGTTGGTGCAGAAATAGAGGATATTTAAAGAGACAGACATTAAAAATTTTGTGCAGCCTCTTGCTTCACAATCAACCATCTTTACAAAAAAACTTGAAGCCAAAACTAAAAAAAAAACACCCATGATGCTGACTATGTCATACAGTATGTCTGTGCTGCTGCGCTGTGTTTCAGCAGTGCACCATTATCAGTAACTGCCTTTGAGTCAGTGTTTTTGACTGCTGCGTGACCACTGAGAGCTTCTGTGGGAGGAGTGAGGAAATGTGAAAAATGGAGAAAATTGAATCTAGAGGAGGGAGGAGATGTGAAAAGGTAATTAGAGGGGAAAGGGTGACAGAGGCGAGATAAGAGGGAGGCTGAATGAGCCTTGAGTGATCGATGAGGGGCTCTCAATGGTGCCAGACTCAAATGACTCATACAGCCATTCATCTTTCCATGAATTTTGATGTTCTCAGACATAATGTTCAGCTTTTGGGTTAACAGGGAAGCAAACATGGTTCATGTCTTCAAGCTAGCTCAGGCAGACCACCCACCCTACACTGATTTCACCCCTGATGTTCCTCAGTGTTCAAACAGCTGGCAAAGCTTCCCTGACTGAGGCCACTGTACTTCAGCACCTAGGAAGGTGTTTTCAAAAACACAGTCTTTCCCGAAGTAGACTGCACTTAGTCACTGAAAACATATTTTGGAAAACTTTTTAAAAATGTCACACTCTTTCTTGACGTTTCCTCGGGGTGATGTCACATTATGCGATGTTGTCACAACTGCTTACATGTGCTCCAGTGGACCCTGCTAAACTGTTGTTGTTCTAAGTCTTGATAACTTCACTATGTACATGCCAACAAATACTTTCCGCCCCTTTCTCTCTATGATGCTGCTTTTAAAACACTGATACACTGTCTTACAAGTGACCTTGTTGACTGGTGATCCATGGCTGCTTCATCTGTGACTACAATGGTTATAACAGATGTTGAAACCAACAGGGAGAACCTTTACAATGACAGAACTGATCAAGGTTACTGGCTTTGTCTCGAGTAGAAATGTGAATGAAGGTATATTTATCTCAATCTCCACAGGCCAGCTAACTTCAGCAAACAGCCACAAGATAAACCTGTCAGACTTGAGGTCGGGATAGGTGTGACATTAAGCTACATTCATAGTAATAACAATACATTTTATCTTTGAAAAGCTTTTCAAAAACTCAAAGACACTGTACATCCGCAAAAAAATACAGTGTTTAAAAGGGAATATAAGTTTTTGTGGACAGGGATGTATTTAGAAACTTCCTGCCTGGAGAGTACTTTGGAGAACTGAGGAGGAACACTTCTGTTTTGAAAGTACACACCTTTGTGTGGACATAGCCTGAAATACTTATTTAAGCAAAACAATAGCAAGGGATAAGTGTTATGTGTGTAGTCATTAGCGTCATGGTAGAAGAATAAAGCAGCTCCTGCTCCATAGACCCTGTTTCAGTCTCCGTGACTGTGATTAACAGCATTAAATGGAGACAAAACCACAGGCTAACAGGCAGCTCAGGAGTCTATGTGTACATTATACAATAATTTATACTAACATATCTGAACACAGGCCGGCCGACAGTCTTGGCTGGGCCCGGGACAAGATAATCTGAGATGGGCCCCCCTGCTCCCGGATCTCTCCTTTTCCCTTGCTCCCCCTCTCCTGTTCCTCTGCTCTTCTTCTCCTGTTCCTCTGCTCTTCCTCTCTCCTCCTCTCCTCACATCTCTTCTTCTCCTGTTCCTCTGCTCTTCCTCTCTCCTCTTCTCCTCACATATCTTCCTCTCCTGTTCCTCTGTTCTCTCTCTCCTCAACTCTGCCAGACACGATCATTTTTGTTGGCCATAATGCAGGATCGCTAAAATTAGGGCCCCCTCCTGCTCCACTGTGACTCTCTCTCTCTCCCTCCTCTTCTCTGTCACCGGTAGCCTGGCTCTGAGTCTGACCCTCCACTCCGGGGCAGTGGGCCCCTCCCCCATCACTCTCTCAGTAACCTGACTGCAGCTGGATCTCTCTCCTCTCTGTCTCATCCTTTCTGACAGAGCAACCAAACTCGACTGTTTCTGTGTCAGGCTTTTATACTTAATGGATGTTAACATTAGAGCTGACCCCTATTTCAAGGACAATGAGGAAGAAAATAAATAAAATGCTTTCAAGTTTTCACATATTTTTTCATATATATTTCATTTTTTTTTTTTCCACAAATAGGCCTATTTTGAAACATTTTGAATAATTATTCCATAATTTAATGAGGGCCCAGTTCTGCACCCCACCCCTCACCCTGGGCCCGGGACAACAGACCCATTTGCCCCTCCCTGTCGGCGGGCATGTCTGAACATATCTGCTGTCATCTAGTTTAACCTCTTCAGCCCCATAGGACCCAATTTTGGGTCTGCTGGGGCTCAGGAGAAAAGCTCCTCCACACGACAGCACAAGCAGTGAACTGTGCCTTTAAGACTATAGTCATGTCTGCTTTTATTTGACAAATACATATATTTTTGACTTTTGGCTAAATATGCACTATTTTTCAAAATCCTTGCCTGACCATATTTTTATCAAACCTCTTAATTTTTCTCTGCATCACTTTATAACAATAATCCTTAGCAGAGACGATGTAAACATATTCTATTATTCATTTTTAGAGTTTCACAGCCACTCCAGCATCATTTCTAATAGAGATATACACAATAAAAAATTGTTTCTGTTTCAGGCGAGGATGAGATTTTCAAATTATTCTGACTTCTATCTCTCTACTCTGTCCCAGTAACACATATACTGATAATTACACACCTGGACAAATCTCTCAAGTGTTACTTTTATTATGACACCAAAATTATTCAAATAAACGTTGTGGTTGCAGAGATACACTCTTTTCTTTATGGGTATGGGTTTCGAGCAGGAGGCTTAAAAAAGTAAGCAAAAGCAGGGCCGTAACTAGGATTTAAAAAATGGTGAGGTCTAAAATGAATCGCTTCTCACTGTTGTCCTGCCTGTGTTCCCGCTCTATTTCCACAAAATAGACAACAACCCTCTGGCTAATGAAACTACTGAGCAGAGAGTAAGTCTGTCCAATCACCAACCACAGAGGCCAAACAGTTAATCATGTCATAGATACAACTTTGTAAAATACAATCACTCAAAACAGTTTGAGTGTTTCTAGAGTTTCTAGAGATCATGCCAAAAGTGAAAACTTGTCCTGGTTCTGCTTAACCCTCCTGGTAGCTGGGTGAGTAAAAACACTTGTACACTTTGTTCTTCATGTTCTAAGAAGTGCTTTACTGCAGACTCCAACATCAACACACCTGACAGAGCTAGTCACCATCACACAAATGGTCAAAATATGGCATTTAAAGGGATAAAAATGTCCAGAGAAAGTATATTTGACATCTATGATTAAGACTGAGTCTGAAATACAAAAATAGACTTCAAATAAGAGTAGAAAAATAAATCTTTATGTAATATTTAAAAGCTTGATTTAAAGGGGCAGATTTTCTGGTGACAGGTTTGACTATTTTAGAATATTTGACCTAGACCAAAAAAATAATTATGCATAGTCCCAATGTTGCTGTAAATTTTTGACATATGCTAGGTCGCAAAAATCAAAAAATAATTCATCCAATTTTTAGGTAGTATAACGGTTTTGTTTTGTGTGTGTGTGTGTGTGTGTGTGGGGGGGGGGGGGGGGGGGGGGGGGGGGCGCGTGTGTGTGTGTGTGTATATTTTCCATCCAAAACTGCAGTGACATCATGACTAAAATATGGCATTTAAAGGGTTAAAAAAAATAAAATGAATGAGTATTTGATATCAATGATTATGGCTGGCCTCGAAAACAAAAATAAAAATCAGTAAGTGTAAAAAACTGAATAAGTATGTAATATTTAATAGCTTGTTTAGGTGTGCATTTTATGTGCAAAGTGTGTTAAGTGTGACTATTTTAGATAATTGACCATCACCAAAAAATACAAAGCAGATACACTGACACATATGTTTCTGTAATGCTGCTTTTGCTCATCATCTCTACCTCTGCATATCTTTGGTTATTACTTTACATCATCTTTGTTATACCCTCTCTTGTCTGCCTTTGTCTCATCCTCTTCTCCAACTAAACATTTGTTTCCTCTCTGATGCTCAGCTTTTCACTTCACTCCAAGGAAAAGCACATCAACCAAAGAGTTATGAAGAGTCTAGACAGTACTGCGATCTCTGTGACTCATCTCATCTAAATAAAGCGCCTACTGAACTCCCCAAGCTCCTGTGTGTGTTTGTGTGTGTGTAGAAACATCCAGCTTGGATGTTGGTGTGCTTACCTGCATAAATGTGTGTGTATCTGCATGAGCTGGTACAATAGGAGAGTCCCAGGGAGAGTCAGGGAGGGTATCCATGCAGCAAATTAAAACTGGCCTCCTTCACCACTAAATGTCCATCATGTGGGATGGATATATTCAAAGACCAGACACACCCACATGCATGATGTCACACCTTAGAAACTGCGAGCTGGCTCCACACCTCACATTTCTCACACCATTAGCTGCGGAGTAGCATCAATACCCACTCTCAGCTCCGTGTAATTAGTCCCTATAGATTCTTTATTGAACATAATCAGGCAGCAATAACTCAAACAGTGGTGCCGACAATCGTGTCATTTCTGCTGATAAAATATCTATTGATGTGAAAAACATTTGATAAAGAAGTTTACGAGTGGTAAACACTGCAGTCTTGGGCAGGCAACCCAACAAATCCAGTATAATGTTGCATTTAGAAGGACACAGGCAAGTGTAGTTAATTAAAATACTTTGAAGAAATTCATTCTGAAATTAAGCAAATTAAAAATAAAGAGTTAACCTTGCAGTGCAGGTGGTTCAGGCTGATTTAATGTCCGTAATCAGGCAGATCAATCTTGCCAAGCTCCGATCTACAACAATTGTGAGCAGCCCAAAGCGGCACGGCCAATCAGCGTCCTTTAGAGCAGGAAGAGGTGGGAGCTACATTGTGATGACAGCAGAAAGTGACTGCTCGTACAGAGATTAATAGAGCTGCTGCTCGGGCATCTAATCAGGATGTCTCCTAAACGCCTCCCTGATGAGGTGTTCAGGACACATCCCACCGATAGGAGACCTCGGGGGAGACCCAAGACACGCTGGAGGGACTATGGGTCTATCCCAATTCTACCCCTTAGCCCTTGTCTCAGCCCTTGTCTTACCCCTTACCCCTTGGTTTTGCGCGTTCACGTCTAGTGAAGGGGTGTCCCAATTCTCTGTAGGACTAAGGGGAAGGGCTAAGACATAGGGCTACACAGCCCTTGAACTGAAGATAGACCGGGACCTCACTTAAAAGGAAGTGGTATGAGAATTTCCCATAATATACCGCGCCCGCTGACAAGAAGGCAGAGCAGAGACTGAAGGAAGTGCATAATTATAAGTAATTATTAAATCATCAAGTAAATATAAATCATGTTTTGAATTGTTGGTTGTATTTTAAAATTTCTCGTTATAACGAGCTAGCTTTCGCAGCTGTAGCTACAGCTATTGTCGCATCTTCCTACGACACAGCCAGCAAGCGGCTCTGGGTGATGATGTAACGGGAATTGATTGGCATCTTGTTCCTTAGAGGCATGTTTTCACCCCTTCCCCTTGGCCTTCAAAACAGAGGGCTAAGGGGAAGGGGTAAGAGGAAGGGGGAGGGCTAAGGGGTAGAATTAGGATTCACCCTATGTCTGTCATCTGGCCTGGGAACACCTCAGGATCCCCCAGGAAGAACTGGACAAAGTGGCCAGGGAGAGGAAAGTCTGGGCTTCTCTGCTTAAGCTGCTGCTTCTGTGACCAACCATGGATAAGCGGAAGAAGACGGTGAAGGTGACGGTGGCGAACAGCATCAGTAGCAGTTTTAGCAGACGTGGACCACATTTCCTTACTAAAAACAAACAACAAAACTACAAACTTTTCACTCCAACTTTGTATCAGTCATTGGTGAGCAGTCAGTGTTTTTGTGTTTTGTCTTGAAATGCTGCCTTGTTTATAAGACTAAATAGATTCTTTTCATCTCCATGTAGGCAGGGCCTAACACTCAATCCTGCTTCCTTGAGAGAGATGAGAAGAATATCTTTTGATAGGAGAGACAGCGTCAGAACTAAGGTGGGTGGAGGAGTGTTTTTGTGATATAATTGCAGACAAGGTCAAAGTGAACCATGTGGGAGAGAGGGGAAGTGTGTGAGCTGACGGTGTCAGTGCAGTTTGAGTCAGAGGGATTAAAAGGACTGAGAGAAAGACACATGTATAGAGCCAGAAAGAGAGAGAGCTGGTGTAATATTGTCATTGTGGCAAGGCAGTGGTGTCAGGCCCTTGGTGTGTGATTTATGTCTCCTTTGAGATGAGTTTGAATGTGTGTCTGTTTGAGTTATAGTTTGTTAATGCTGAGGAATTAAACTCTGTATACCACTGATGTGTGCACATCAATTACCATGGTGACACACACCCCTGCTTCAACTTAAATGGGGAAAGGTGACAGCCGACATAAACACTGATTCAAGCTTTGTCCACATGTAGGTGGGTATTTTTTAAAAATAGGTTTTTCTGTGCATTTTGGCCATTTTATGTGCAATGTCGAATTCACATTTTGGAAAACTCTGGACATCAACCTCTCCTCAGGTTGATATCACTCTTTTCACCATTATCACTGCTGTTTACAAGTGTTTCAGCAGACGGTAAACTGTAACTGTTGACAACTGGACCATGTACATGCCAACACATCCTTTCTGTTGCTCCCTCACTATGATGCTGGATTGTGTTTCAAACGAGACCCATGTTATTGTTTCATTCGTGACCATGTTGACTGGTGACCCATGGCCGCTTGCTCTGTGTTTTTGCATTGGTTATAACAGTTGTTGAAACCAACAGGAGTACCCATGAAACTTTTTAATAAAAGGATTTGATCAAGATTATCAGATATCTCAAATTGAAATATAAACAAAGAAATAATTATTGTTATCACCAGCTAACATAGACAAAAGTTAAACTGTAACACCATTTCAGATATGGCGGTAGAAATAGATACGAAAATATGATATGAAAACAGCTCTTGCATAGAAATTAGAAAAAAGGTGCATATCATATAGTTACAAGGTAATAAACAGAATTCAACGGTGTATTTATGCGTTTTTGTGTGGACAGATATATTAAACAGAGGAAAACTTACTTTTTAAAAAAATTAAATAAAATACCCAGGTGTGGGCATGGCCAAGATTTGTCCAAGCAAACATAAACATAAACATGTAAGCCTCCCACCCAACTTATTTTCTGTTTTTTAATTTGTACAGATGGAGATGCAGTCATCTTGACTGCATCTGCAATGAGGGACTAATTTTCATTGTAAATTATAAGTCTATTTATCATGGGTGTCCAAATTATGGTTAAGGGACCATATGTGGCCCTTAACAAACTCCAAAAGGTGAAATTAAGTATGGTCAGAACCAGAACCAGATTCATACAATTATTGTGAGTATTGTTGGCTCACAGTGATATCTAAGTAAAGTCATTTTTCAGTTTTCCGCTGAATCTTTTCTGCTCTCTGTCATCCAATAGGGTTTCACTTTCAAATAGGGAAGGTTGAAACTACATCTGAGAGCTAATTAAACAAATATAATAACATAATTCAATGTCCAGTTATTAGAAATATGAATTTATATAATCTGAATCCATTACAGCTCCACAGGTTTTACACAGCCTTCTGATTACATGCAAAATTGGATCCAGGCTTCAAATCATCATAAATGTAATTCTACACTGAATCTCATCAATTAAATCTGACTGCAGGTGTAATAAGGAGAAAGTCAGTGATAGAAGAGGGGTTGCAGATTTTTTTTAGTCTTTTTTAACATGGCTGAGTGTCTGGATCAAAAAGAGGAAGTGAAATGTTTGCCTTTCTTGTCTTTCTGATCAAAGCCAGATGTGTGTTTTTCCAGTGCCTTTAAGGACGTTACTTTGTTAAAGAGTGCCTCTGTGAAATAAAAGTCTTATTTACTTAGCATCCTGGGGACAAGTGAGGAGGATTCGGTGGGGAGTGAAGTGAAAGTGCTCATTAAAGTGAACACACAGGGTTAAAATGAGCAGAAATGCACCTCTGTCCCCTTGTTTTCCCTTTCTTAATGTTGAATACACACTTGTGGGGATTCTCTTGTTGAAAACATTTGTGGAAAGGCTTTTGAAAGTAGCTTTCATTCACATTTGTAAGTGATAAAATTGTTAGCAAAAATTTTGCAGTAATAATGTTGCATCAATATCAGGCTCAGAGCTTTTGCCTTTAGGTGCCATTTGCATGATGCAAATATATTTGCAGCCTCGAAAGAGTCACAAACCACACAGCCCTTCTTAAAATTGACGTTATCTGTGCAATGTAAGCAACAACCACATTGTATTTGTTCAGTTATCTTCATTTAGATAAAACAAACAGACATACTTTAGTGAACTGATTCCTGATTGGCTGAACAGCCTTTAAAAACCTTGTCTTGCTTTGCCACATACCAGATAATTTTATGTCAGATTTCTGGCCCAAATTCCCCCCTCAAGGCTCAGGAATGCAGAGCACAATTCCGGGCTTGTTGCAGCCAAGAAACTGTCCAAGTGTGAGCCATCAATTCAACTGTTTTACTGCCCCCAGTGGAGTACCCTGTTTTAGCCCAAATGTCTTCTATTTTTGTCTCTTGTGTTTATATGAGGACTATCAACTGGGTACACTGCTGCACAGGTTGCATCATTTACTGTCTGTTTGTCTATGTTTGATAAAACGAAATGAAGAACCAGATTATACTAGATGTTTGTTTGTTTGTTTAGTCTGGGGCCATATGTGGCTCTCCTCCTCAATAGTTGTGACCACAAGTCAGTTTTAGAAATCAATCATTTCTAAATATGAAGAAAACATAAAAACAGCCATGTATATCATGGATATTTTTTCTAGATGCACTTTTGAATTTAATTCACAAAGAATATTGTTGGCTACTTAAATCAGAACAACACTAGCAAATATTTATTTTATTGAAAAGAACAGCTTCCAATGGTTGAAATCTTTGTTTGAGCTAATTAAAGAAAGCCTTGTGGTTTACAATTAAGTTTCAGTTTTTTCCTCAATGAAATGTGGTGCATTACTAAACTGTATCTGGCACCCGTACCACTACTCCCTCTCCATATTATGTGCCTGTCCTCATTCTTGTGGTCTCACAGTCTGACTGAGTCTTCCAGTGTGAGCTCTTGATGGATAATAATATCAAAAATCTGTTGAAAGTGCCTTCATGTCTGTACATTTTAAAAAAAAATCAGTCAAAACTTTAAAATGTTCCTGTGTGTGGCCCGCCTAAGTGCAGCTATTTGTTGATCTCAGATTGACTTTACCCTTCAGAAATTAATCTAATATGTTTTATTACATTAATATGTGTGGAACTGTTTAATACAGGGATGATGCAACAATCTGTGCTTATCTCTTTAAAGCTTAACAGCAAGTCATTTTCTCCATGCTTGCACATGTGTGTGCAACACCAGATGTATCTGAGATAAGTGGGCAGGGCATTAGGACAAGATATATGGGTCACTAGGCCTGAAACAGCACTCAGCAGCTGTGTGAGAGTGAAAATGACAGTAAAGAGACGGAGAAAGAGAAGAATGGCTGCACCAACAAAAACAAGTAAAGAGAAACTTGTAGAATGAGATAGAATAATG
Source organism: Cetoscarus ocellatus (assembly GCA_037902135.1). Lineage (NCBI taxonomy): Eukaryota > Metazoa > Chordata > Actinopteri > Labriformes > Labridae > Cetoscarus > Cetoscarus ocellatus. The sequence continues at coordinate 555,630 of JBAMNC010001759.1, forward strand.
ACTATTTTCATGTTCTATATTGACTTATTTCTTCTCTCTCCTACTCTATTAGCGATCTCAAGCACTGAGACCCAGTTATATGATCTTTTTTGGGAGAAAGCATTGCATTTTTGAGTGCACTCTGAAACTATATCTCTTCTTTTTTACCCTCCGCAATAAAACATTTCAGATGCACACCTTCAAACCTCAATATCCAGACCATGACTATTCACACTTCCACTAGTGATAAGACGCATAGAGGGAGAGAGATGGATTTATGAACAAACAATTCAGTGTGGTGAAATAAATGGAATGGATACATTTATGACAAAATGAGTCACTGTCAGGACAGCCTATAAAATCGAATGAAATGTTGTAAAAGTGGGATTTATAATGACACAATCAGGGGAGAACCTAAATCTGAATTATTAGGCCTGTTTCAGTTGTGTGAGGAATGAGGTTTAGAAATTGCCAGACCTGTGAGGAAACACAAAAGGCAAATAATTCAACTTATAAAGCTTTCATTTTCACACAGTATTCTTGTAATCGTCTTTGTTCTTCTTTGTGTTTAATCCTATTATTGATCATCTAACTTTGTGAGGAGAATTAAATGATATAGAGTTTTATTATCTTTTTCATCCATCCATTATCTACACCAATTTATTTCTTTCGGGCCCCAGTGGCTGGAGCCTATCCCAGCTGGCATTGGGCTCTTTCTATAATTAAAGTGATAGATTGTTATTTTTTTTGAAGAGGTGTTGCTCAAGGCCCATGGCGCTAGTAAATATGCTTGCCACTAAAGCAACTGGCCAGCCTTCTCCCTTAGGGGAGATAGCCTTGGCACACTTTTGGGGTAAAACTACACAAAAAAACAATGTTGGCTCTTCTAGATGTCACAGTAAGATCCTTTGATGCATTTCACTTTTCCTCTTTAAAGCCCCTGTGTTTGTGACTATTTTTTTAATTCAACGTATGGGCTACGTAATGTTCCACGAGCAATGCGCTGCTTTCCTCTCATTAGCTGTTCAGGTCAGAGTGATGCAGCTTGATCTTTATCCTGTATGTATAAATAGACAAAAGAAATCACATAAATTCAGATTTCCCCACATTCCGTCGAGTGTCATGGACCTTTGCCAGCATTAGCTTATTTTTTTGAATATGGAGATCAGGACTCACCTCTCTACAGCCACAGAACACGGGTTTGCAGTTCACATTTTACCGAACAGGACTACGACGCTAGACAGAAGTTTAAAAGCTGACCAAGTCAAGTCAAGTACCAAAATTTAAGAGCTGCAAGGTCCAAGAGAAGTCCCACTTGTGACAGCAAAAGGCTTCTGGGTTTGACATGGGCTCACAGTTCATGTGACTGCACCACCAGGTAACTTGTGATCTGTCCTGCTCCTCAGTTTCCACAGCAATGAATAAATAATTGATAAAACTCAAGTCAAAATCTGTAATTTTTAGTTCAGTGAAGTTAGTTTTTGTCATTTCTTCTAGAGACTGACGACCTGAACAGCTAATTAGAGGAAAAGACCGCAACACACAAAAGTTCTAAGCACAGGGCTTTGTCAGAGAAAAGTAAAATGCTGTCAGGAATCTTACTGCAGTGTCCAGTAGAGCAATGTTGTTTTTTTGGGTAGTTTTACCCTTAAATTGGGGTAATGACAAGGCTTATGGTGGCACCATTGACTGCTATTTATTGCCTAGCATCCATACCTGGCCATCTCCCCCAGGGACATTGCTGGCCAGATGCTTGATTTGCAGCTATATTTTCTAGTGTCATAGGCCTTGCACAATCCCACTTAAAAAAAAACAAAACAGAATTATCCGTTTAAACATTGACAAGTTTCTGTTTGTGCCTTTTACAACTTGTTTTACACTGACTGTAATGACATAAAAGCACTGAAAATGACCCTCTTTCAGTCATTTGGTCCCCAGTGATTGTGGCAGGGGGAAAAATATATCTCGCTGCCAAGCCCCCATCTTTTTATCCAATCCACAGTCTGGCCTCAAACACAGCGAATGCCAAGTTTTGATTTTGCTGGTACGGCACTTAATTCAGGTAAAATCAAGTGTGGAGTGTAGCTCAAGGCAAATCTCATGAGGGTGAGAACAGTTTGATCTTTGAGGCTGAGCAGGGTTTTTGTAAATACACTTGTGGTTTTGTTTATGTAAATAGTGTTTTGCATAGACATTACATCACTTGGCCATAGACAAAAATAATGTGGAGTTTTTTCATGTATCTGCTCTCTAAGAGAGGTATATGAAGAAGTGAAATGACAAGAATCACTTGTGCTTTCACATATCCCGTCATGAGGAACACACAAGCAACCAAAAGAGGATTGTTCCGACCATTTACAACCTCGACAGCAAACAAAGCTCATGGCCAGTGTACCTCTTTTTCCATCGTACACTGTTTGCAGCTAAACATAGTGATGCTCACAGCACAACCTTTTAACTTTTTTTCATCATTAATATTCATGCTGAACACTCTGCTGTATATTTTATGGTCCACACAAAGAATGTTCTATCTGGAGGCCAAAGGTTTCACAGTGAATATATTAACATCGCCTGAGGCGATCTGAAGCATGATTTACAACAGCTCCACTGTGATGGTGTTTTAATTTAGTACCAACCTCTCAACATGTCACAGCTCCTGTCTTTTTTTCATATTTTAGACTAGGATTCATGCCAATTGAAGCAAAGACCCCACTGAGATGTTAATTATGAGTTGCTCCTGCCATTATGGGATGAAGTGTGTATCCCTGGGAAGTTGGGCAGAATAGTGGAGTAGTCACGACCAACCCTCAGGGTAACACAATTGTAAAAGAAAACTGGGGTATCATATGTCTATTCTGATTTCTGACTTGACAAGATATGCTTTGTTTTATCTTGAGCCTCTAAGACTCATAAGGAAAAATGGTTGAACATTGTGGGCCCTATTTTGACAGCGTGGGGTGCATTGTCTTCAGAGTGTGGCATGAGGGGGTTGTCGGTCTATATGTTTTGAGGATGCATGTTCTCACTCAAAGCTAGGTGAAGGGGGCAAAGGGGATGAATTATGTGCCTTGATTATGCATTGGTGTGTGTCAGGTGGCTGGTGTTTTGCATTTTACACAATCAATCAGCCAGACCAAATGTGTTAGATGTGCAAGCGCCCCTGAGATTTGGACGTCTCCGACCAAGGATGACAAAATGCACTTACATTATGATGATGAGCGGAGATTTAAAAAAAAAAAAAAAGAAAAAAAAAGAATTTATGCAATAGCAGAGACCATTAAATTCATCCTTGTAAAAAAAAATCATTTATTCTTTATGTCGCTTCTATTTCTTAAACTGAATGAATGAATCACTTCTTCCTTCAATACACAGTTTAAGGGATAAGTCAAGATCATTCATCATACCTTAAATAGAGATTTCTTTCTTTATTCAAAGTAATAAATTGCACACAGCCCTTCTTTATTTTTATTAAAACATTATTCAAATCAAAACCATTCACCTTGCACCCTGTAACAATTAAGATTTCAATACTAAAAAGAGTGTTTGCTGCTTAAAGGACATTTCAGTCACATTTTATAAGTGTTTACTAAAATTCTGAAACCTCAGCCTTTGAGACTGAACCTAATTTGTGACATTTATGAAAACATCTTTTATCATCAGCCACTGATCATGGTCATATTTTGTGTGACTTTTCTGCATGATTAAAAAGAAATTAGATTGACAAAGATTGCATTAGTTGTCAATGGCTATGAGTCATTTTGAAGAGCTATCTAATTAACTTCTCATTATGAATCTCTTTGCCTTTTGGCTTCTTCTTTTTCTTTTGTATGATGCTTTCTGATCACAGCAGTACAGCATTAAATTCCTTCCAAAAACGATACATGTCTGTGCTTAAATATAAAATGTCAGTAGGATATCTTCCCAAGAGGCCTATACTTTAAACCCTGTTAAGAATATGGAGCAGAGTGGATCAAGAGAGCCTTGAAAATAACTGTTTGAGTTCTTGCCAATCTTGTAACATCACACTGAACACACTGCACAACACCATTACCTTTCACAGATCACAAGACAATACAAAAAGTTCCCTAACTATAAATCAATACAAGTATGATAGAGGCGTTGAGAGGTGTTGGATGCTGACCAGGTGGAAGTAGATGAGATGCATATGAAAGTGAATGTCAAATCTGAAAGAGGATGGAGGAAGGAGGGCCAGAGAGAGTGCACTGAGGAGAGACTTTGTATAATGAGAAGAGATAAATGATTAAATTAATGTTTGGCACACAGTCCAGGTCTGAAGCAGATCCTGACACAGCGCTCTGTACGAGGGCATCTGTGTGTGACATAGCAGGGAGTCATGAGTCATTAAGGCTCCTCGCTGTGGAAGGAGGAGGTGAGGTACTGTGATGAATAAAGGCAAGACTAATGGAGTAAAGAGGCAGAGAAGCAAGATCTGGTCGAGTTTAAGGCAAAAAGTAAAAGAAAATTCTGAACGACAATGAACAGCAAAATGCTGGGTAAGCAATGACATGAAAAAGAAATGATCAAGGCCTTTTTGCAGTTGTTGTTGTAATATCCATCCATCATCTATACTGCTTAAACATTGTTGGGGTTGCAGGGGCTGGAGCCTTTACCAGTTGACATTGGCCAAGAGGTGGGGTACACCCAGAACCAGTTGTCAGCTGATCACAGGGCCACATAGAGAGTCACACTTATATCTAAGACCAATTTAGAGTGCCACCCCTGCTGTTGCACTAGTTAATGGAAATGGGTTTAAAATACCTGTCAAAGCATAAAATAATAAGTGTAAGGCTTTATTATTGACAGGCAGCTCAGTGGCTCAGCAGGCTAGCATGCGTGCCCCACAGCAAGAAGGTTGCTGATTCAAAACTGGTGTCAGTCGAGGCCTTTCTTTGTGGAGTTTGTATATTCTCCCTGGCATGCATGGGTTCTCTCCAGACACTCCGGCTTCCCCCTACAGACCTATAACATGCTCATTAGGTTAATTGGTGACTCTAAATTGACCTTAGGTATGGGTGTGAGTGTGAATTGCTGTCTGTCACTCTATGTCAAATGTCAGTTGGGATAGGCTCCAGCCCCTACAGCCCCTGCAGGAATAAGTTGTGTAAATAATAAATGGATGATTGTTTTATTGATCAGGTTTAATTTAAGCTTAAAAAATCTCTAGAGCCTTCTTAGTTGATTGGAAAGTGAAATACTAAAATAAATACGTGCTTCAGAGTGATCAACATAGAACACCACACACTAACTGCATCACTGACCAACAAACATCTCTACTCTTGCAGCTCACAATCTTGCATGATCAAATGCAACTTAAGTGTAAACAAATATGGCGGAAACAAGCAGGACTAGTACATGATCATGTGTAAGTGGGCAGCTTCACAGGACATCCTTAGCTGTAGGGATGGATATGAGTATTCGAGTACATGAGTGCTCATTCATGACATCTTTCCTCAAATAAATTTCATTTATGTTTCATTGTCTCATAGTTTAATCACTTGCAGACACCATTATTCATTGTGCTATGACATCAGCCATATCACTGTTTATTTAAGGCTGTGTGTTGTCTGTATCTGCTGCAGAAGTTATGAATGTAAAGCCCTCTGAATTTCAGTTTATAGCCAGCAGTTTGGGAAGGATCGTTTATGTTGAAGGTTGAAAACAGAAGTTTTATGGTTTGCTTACTATCGAGGGCACTGGTGGCTCAGTCTGATAGCACGCTCCACAAGTAATTGGATGATTGCGCGTTCAAGCCCAGCTCTTTCATGTGCCAATGTGTCCTTGGGCAAAATACTTTTACCCCAAGTTACTCCCACCGCTGAGTCAGTGGCATGTAAATGTGTTAGCTAAGACTGATGGATAGCTCACGTAGAAACTCAGAAACATCAATGAGTGAATGTGAGAGTGAATGAGGCTGAATTAATAGATGTGACCTGTGGTGTAAAAGCCCTTTCTGTAGTCAGAAAGAATAGTGAAGCACTATTACATTAACCCCACTCGTTAATTAATCAATGACCAGAATGTTAAGTACTTGTGAGCCACTACAGATAGCAAAGTTAGTGGTTCAAATACTGTGATAATTAACAATTACTTGACTACTTGTTCTGTCCAAGAAAAAGTGATAGACTTGTACACATACAAGTAGCAAAAAAAAAAAAAAAAAAAAAGTTTTATCAAAATGAATAAGACTGTTTACACTGACCTGACTTTCTCATCAACACACTGATAAATGATGCGGATAAAGATCTGGAAAAATGCATTAAATATACCAGCCTGCACCAAGCAAAATTTCTATCTGTTGTAAAATCAGTGGCAGCAGCATTTAGATTTGCTTTATCATAGAGAGAGCAAGGAAAATATAGCTGAAGAAGTCCTTGTTGTGAAAATTAAAACACAGCTGCTAAATTTCCAGGACTCATGACAAACAACTTACCAAGCAAGGTGTGTGCAATGTAAAATATGCTAAAAAGGTATGAAATATAAATGCTGAGTGTAGAGTTTGCATTCCTGCTTTGATATGAGATTGATATAAACACTGCAGTCATGTCATTGCCTATTTAAAGTGTGCCTGTGCTGAGACGAAGTGCTTGTGTAGTTGTAATCCACCTTTTCTCAACAACATTTTTTTTGTAAGGAACAACACAAGTGTTTTGTCCTTGCATTACTGTTTTCTCAGGCTGTGGATTACAGGGTGTTGCATAGCTTGAGAAATTTGCTGTTCTTAACATGATGAATATGCACAGACATTTTTTCTTAAGCAAATTACAGATATCAAAATGTAATTTTCTTGAAAAGCGATAAGTCTCTACATAAGTGTGCTTTTACCCTTGAACACTGCTGAACTCCTATTGCCTTCCACTAAAGTAGATTTGATTGCGCTCTGCGAGTAGGGGGCATGCCATGTCAGATGTGCAGTTTATTTAACTGTGTAAAAAAATGAGTGCAGGTAGATTCAGTGAAAGGCTGAGATTTAGTTTGAATATACAATCAAAATGTACACATCTCCTCCCCCTTTAGGGCTGCAGCCAAGACCTTTTTGACCTGTAGTAATTCAAAAGGGAGGTCTGTTAGAAGGAAAGCCATCTCCTCTTATTTAATTTTAATTTATTCCAACTCGAATGAAGAGGAGTTCAGAGTTAATAGTGCAGTGGTCCAAATGGCACAGCCATATTTGCAAAAGCACAAACAACTAATAGCTTTTAGTCCAGGGATAAATGCTGCCAATCACCTTTGGCCTCTCTAATAAAGACTGCTCATCCCATGAGGTCCATGGTGTGAGTGGAGTTAAATGATGGGAGCGAAATGAGGCAGAAAGAAAATAAGCTCAAGTAAAATGGAGTATGAGAAACTACAGACAACTCGAGTCAGTGAAGCCTTTAAAAAGTAAAGCATCCAAAAAGGTAAAGTGTGACATAAAAATGTGAAATAAAAATCTGCAATAATGTCAATTATTGTCTTTGATTCTGTGGCAGCATCTCTTTAATTACTGGAGAACTGATAAGACATGTAACCAGGAGTTCAGCCTGTTTCATAATACCAGTTTGAGTGAAGTTCTTTTCCATTGCAGTGGATGTGTTTCTGCGAGGGCTGATTGATAAGTTGTGAGCCACGTATTTAAGGGTTCGACTTTTGGCAGACATATTGCATTATTTTTCAACATAATCCCCTTCAGTATCCATACACTTTTGACAGCGATGTTTAAGGGCCTCAATGCCACTTTTAAAGAACTCCTTTTCTTGACCGTTCAGAAAGTCCTCCTCTGCATGTATGACGTCATCATCTGACCGAAAGTGGGTACCGGAAATGGCCTTTTTCAATTTTGGAAATAGATGAAAGGAGCGAGATCAGGCGAATAAGGCGGATGCTCAATCAGTTCAAAGCCACAATCTTTAATGGCAGCCATGGCGATGACAGACTTGTGAACAGGGGCAAGTCACTTGCCTTGTTTACTTTAGAGAGCTACCTCTTCGACATAAACTGACCAAATGACACCAATCTTCGGGTACACAGCCTTAAATAGTCAGGGAATAGTAGAGCTGAAAAAGAAACATCCCTGCTTATCTTCTTCAATACAAGGCTCACAACTTATCAGTAAGCCCTCGTAGTTCATTCTCTTCTGTGGCATTCAACATGGCCTAAATCATAAATCAAATCAAACATCTTTTTGGTGTTTAGAGAAAATTTCAAAAGCTTGTTTTAAAGAGTCTAACGGTTCTTTATCTTAAGAAAAGTGAGAGGGAACCCACACCCTGTGGGTGTGGATATAAAACATGTCACATAGGTCAGCCCTCGTAAACCACACTTTCATTCATCATCCCTGTGTTGTGAATATTGTTCACAAGGACAGGCTGGTTATCACTGGGGGAAGGCCAAATGTGCCGTTTGTGTTTTCAGTCTGTGTGTGCACTGAAGTCTTGGCCAAATGTAATGTTTTGCCAGAAATTCAATTAAGTCTGTAGCTGATTAACGGTTGGAAGTGAGGCAAAAGGAGAGGTGTAACAGTGTGTGTCAGCAGATGTCAGCCAAACAAGAGCAGGGGCAGCATTCATCTCTCTGCTCTCTGTCTTAAACACAGGACCAAAGCAGGCTACTGAAGTATATTTTTAAATGTTTAAAGATGCCAACTTCAATGAAAATACTAGTTTGCCAAGAACAAAACATTTATCTACACTACAAAGAATGTTTTCTTAACTATGTGGCTCGAGTTCTACCAAGCAGTGAATAATAAATCACAAAACTATAGAGGTTGAGGTCACAAATTGTGCACCAGACTGGCAGGTCCAATCCCTGAGTGGCAAAGAACAACATTTAGTAATTGACCCTTAGTTGGCTCTCTGATTGGTTAACTAACCATCCATTCAGAACAAGAGAAACCCTCTTCGAAAGCCACACATGCTGGGCAAGTCCAGTCAGAAAATGGTTGTGTAAATAGAGTCTATTTTAATGCATTGTGGTGAAACGATCTTAATTTGCAACTTCAACACTCAAAGTCACAAAGAAAACTTGCCTAAATTCAAAGTTAGGAGGAAACATTTTAATACTGGCAATATTTGATGTTCTGGAAAAATTTTGTGGAAATAATAAATGCACTTTATTAATGTTAACAGGCAAATTATGACAACAGGTCATTCATCAGTTACAATCCTAACTGTTCAGAAAGAGTCATAGGGATTTAAATTTTTCCTCGTACACTCTGGCTAAATTTTTTTATAAAGAATCAAAGTCATTAAACATGATTAAAAGTTAATCAAAAGTGAGTTATTTTCAGTTGTTTCAAATGGGAGAGATGCCAGCAACAACATATTTTGTCAAACCTAGTAACAGTAACTAAGGAGGGCAGGACTAGGTACAAAATGACTTCCTGTAAAGGGCAGCGTATGACAAAGGGTCAGTTGGTAAGATACAGTGAAATGCTTTAATTCACCCAAAAAGAGACAGGGTTTTAGTAAGTTTTTGGAGGCCTTTTTTAACATAAAATTTAGATTCTTGTCTGATTTGTGTCTTAAAATGACTAAATAAAATTTTGGAGCCGAGTTTTGTTTCTAATGCACCATTGATTTGCCGTAAACTGAAGCCTCTGTACTGATTATAAGTGATTTTGTGCTTATCCAAAATGAGATTGATGAACCCAGGGCTTCTCGTAGCATAAGGCTTTAGCATCCTTTTAATTGAAGCTATAGTGAAAGTTCAAGTAGGAAGACTTATACAGGTATAGAGTGTATATACATTTCCTATCTGTTCATTTCAGTCACTGCTCATTCATTTCCTCGCCCTGCCTTCCTGCACAGGTGATTCAAATCATCAGCAGATAGGGGGCGTACTCTCACTTGAGCACTGCGCCAACCAGATTCTGCCACATCCTGTCCAGCCAATCATCCCGCTGGGGTTAAATTTTCAAATTGTGTCTTTGCTCCTCCGCAGTCGGTGTTGGGGTGTCGTGCTGTGTTTTTTCTGCAATCCTTCTCTACCCCAGGCACCTCCAATCATCTCATCAGTGTCCCGGTCCAGCTCCTCAGAAGTCTGGTCCCTCACCTCATCCTGGGGGCCTCATCAGCACCTCAGTCCATCGCATCAGGGTGCAAGCAAGCTGCTCAGAAGTCTACTCCTCATCTTATCCTGAATTCCCTACCACCAATGTCTAGACTCCAACGGGGTGTCCTATCTCACATGTGTCCTCAGTACCTCTGAAGTACCCCAAGACATAACTAATAATTGGCCAAATGGACATCAAATTAATTCATTATTTCATCAATTTGTGGTTTTATGGTTCACTGACAAACCAGTCGTTGTAGTCAGACTTCTGTGGAACATAAGTGGGCCACAAGCATGACAACGTAATCTGTTGACATCTTTGTCATTTAAGATATTCTGTGTTAATGGTTTGCTGAAATTTAAGCTCTTGATGTTTCTATTAAGTAAAAACGAGAGGACAGTGAAAGATGAAGAAATGGGATTCATATTCATCATGACCTGAATATGTGTACGTTCAGTGATATGATATCAGCTGCTTTATCATTACAAATTTGTCTTCATTATAACCCTGACCACACGGCTCCAAACGTTTCATAACTCCATAATGAATGTGTAGCCCAAAGGCTTCTCATCATTTGTAATAACACTAAAAAGAGATATGAGACACTAATATTCACAGACTGATCATCCCACTCTCTTTAGGTTCACAGAGAAACAAGACCACAAAACAATAGTCAGAATAAACAATGTGACAAGATGATATAACCTTGCTTACAGTGTCAAAGAAGAGAGTTTGAAGAGTTTGTCATATTTGAGTATACTGCTGTTCTTTTATCACTTGCCTCCTCATCCTCCTGTCCATCTCTTCTCCTCTGCTTGTTCATTTTCAACTCTCAGGCCTCAGGGTTAAAATTAGATCAGAGCACTGACATACCACATGCTGGAGTATGTTTCTCCTGTCATCTACAGATGTCAAAATTTGCTCAAATTAGCATTTAACTCAACATCTGCTCTTTCAGATGACATTTAGCATTGACTGGGAAAACACACTTGCATAGATATGAAACACTTATAGCCTTGCATACTCATTCTAAGTGTTAAGGACTAAAATACATATAAATGCATGACTTGAAACAACAAAAAGACTGGGGGAAGATAAAGTGAAAGAACGAGAGAGAAAATGGAAAGACCCTGGGGAATGTGAGAGTGAAAGAGAAGCCAGTAAAGTGAAAATAAAGAAAAATCACAAAGGGAAGACTTGTAAGGTTAAAAACGACAGAGCAACAAAGAGGAAAGCCTGCTGCTTTTTCTGCTGCTGCTTTATTTGGAAGAATCAGATTATTTTTGGACATACTGATGCAGCTGTATGTGGGTCAGATTAGGTGACCATGGAACCATAAAATCTTGTTGTGACCTGCCTGACAAGCAGGACAGACTACACCGTAAATTGATAAGAGTTGGATGGAGTCAAATCTCTGATAATTTGCTCTCAGCAAAAAAAAAAAAGATTTGGTGTTAAAAACAAGGTAGAAAGTGATGTTTCAGTAAATCAAATCAATAGGTGTCTCTGTCTGATCTTTAACTCTGACCTTTTCATTCTGAACTCTAAACCTGTTAGTGACACCTGTAGAGTCAATCACCCCTCTCCTAAGTACAAACCGATGCCACAAGCCCACATCAAACTGCAATGCTCATTTTTTTAAATATATGTGCTCTAATCAAACATTGTATCTTTATGTCAGTTAATTTAACAGCAATATTTAAACTTTGCAGTGTTGATACAGAGTTAACACTTTCGTAGTTTAAAATGTAATCTTAGAGGGTGCATTCCTAATATTATAAGTACTGATCAAAAATCACACTGTTAAATGTTACGAAGGTTTAAATTTAAACTTCAAAAAGATTAAACAATTACACTTGATGAGAGTTAAAGCACAAACTCTCCAAAAAGAGTGATAACAACACTTTATGGTGTGGACCCATAGAGACACTTAACAGTGTTAATATTAACTTTGGTAGTGTTTATTTGTCTATACAGAGTTTGCCGTGAACATGACTGAAACCAACAACATGTAGCGCTGATGGTGACAGGAGGAAGGCTGGAACTTAAGACAGACAAAAGTGTTGCATTTAGAGTACTATACGTTTTTTGTCTTAACAAATGTTCTGATATGTTACCTTGAAAACAAATGCAAGCAGTCACTCACTTGGTTGTTGGCATTCTGCTGTTTCTCTCTCTTTTTACAGTCTGGTAATAGCTCCACATCACAAAGGCCAAGATGTTGTTTTCAGAGCTTACCAAACAGTCCTGTGGTCAGGGACCTTTTGATGTCAGTCACTATGGCACACTAAATGAGATGAAATGATCTCTCTTTTATGGCCGATGGGTCCTGTGACCCTACTTCTGTGAGGTTTGACTGCACTCAGTCTGACCTTGACATAAGCGACAGTCACATGCTTCCATAATGGAAGAACGAAAACTTGATTCCTCTTCATAAGCCTTACAAAGTATACCATGCATCTTTTCTTCTCCTTTTATTTAATTATGTGGCTCCTAAAATTTGTACCTGCACTACCTCCCTCTTTCATAACACACTCACACATACACAGAATGTGTAATCAGATCATTTCCAAACACATGGTTCACCATATTTAAAACTGAGTCAGCAGTGCCCTCCATTTTAATGGCTTGCTTATGTTCACATCTGTGACAAACAACAAATCAGAAACCAGTGTGACCAAGTGTGACCAAGTGTGAAGGTGTGTGTAAATCTTGGTGGTAAGACTTTAAGCCAGGTGTGGACGACTAAAGCCGCTTGCAGCCCTCCCATTCACTCCAGCCAGTTAAAAAGTATTTTTAAAATGTATGTGTATGAAGAAAACCTGATGAAATCTGCCCTAACACAAATATAGGGATACATTTGGAATGTCAGCTAATGCATCCTACTATATGATGTGATATGATCATGGTGAAACTCGACCGGGTCTGACGTCACTGAGCGACTGCGACAAAATTAGCTATGGATAGGCGATGGGACTTGGGTGGGCAACGCGATCTCGGTCGCCCAAGTCGCTTTCTGTGTGAACACACCTTAAAGCTGGAGGTATAATTGCAGTTTGTCCCTGTGTTTGCGTCCGTTGGCGGGATACTGGCATCATTTATAAATTTGCCAGTATGGGATGTGTGTTACCGGGGGATACAACTTGAGTGCTCAAAATGACTGACTGCTGTATGTAACTACCTGTTGTGTTAGAAGTAAACTTCAAACAAGGAGGTAATTCTGAGAGTAAAAGTTTCAAAATAAACACAAATAATCAACATTACCATCAAATATTTGTTGACACTTGATGATCAGTGGTCAGACTTCACTATCAGCATCGTCTACACTGATTCAATTGTATTTTCTTTTGTGCACCGTCAGAACAGCGCGTGAGTTGCCATGTTAACTGATGAATTGCAGCCAACTGTGCTGTTAGATGTTGTAGTGAAAGCACTGGGAAAAACAAAAGTTTTACCCTTCAGTGCTTCATTGTAAAGTGTTCTATTAATCCTTGTATGAAATAGTACCAGTCATAAGTTTATATGTAAGAACATACAGCCAAAGAAACCAAACCAACACAAAGGTATCTACAGACAAATCAACTCCAAGTCACCAATGTACACGGTCACCAGTTGAATTACTACACCGAACTTATTTTCTGACTTCTAAAGGAGAGTGTGTCTGTCATCAAACTAGATGAACTGTCATGTTTTTTTCCTTACAGTCTCACATATTATTCAGATGTTGATGATTGTGGTCTTGATTTATCAATTCTCTAAATCTTTATGTTGTAGTTGTGTCTGCTGATGTGAACAATCTGCCATCTCTCCTCTGCCTCTACACTGATCCCACTGGTGACATGTAGACTGCAGCATGCGTGTGTGCCACATTAATTTAGGACGATGTGCACAACAGCAAGTATTTCTCTGGCCTAATTGTTTCTGTAGCCCCTTTTTAATGCATTTGTCAAAAAAGAATTCAATATTAACAGTTTTTGCCAATCAGAAGGCCACTTCTAACTTGAATTCTGTATTTAGCCATTACATTAAATATTGCTTACTACTTTTCAGTTTAAATACATATAAATATTGCTCAGTTCACCCACATACCGTCTCTCTATTTTCTGTCCATCTGTTTTGTTTCCCTTTAGAAAGCAAAAAATCATCCCTCTGTTGATAAGATTAGCCAAATGAACCAAATAAACCCTTACATATCATTGTACTTTCATTGATTGGTTTTGATGCACAGCATTAGCCGTTTCCTTGTAAAGGAAACCATACTAGACCAATAGATGCATCCTAATGTATGAATTTGTATGTTAAGACAAGACAAAGAGAATATCATCACTGTGGTTTAATGACCAGAACTTTTCAGCGATTGTAGGCTTCACTCAGGCTGCAAATCACTGAATTTACAAGTGATTTCACTCACAGCATGTGTGTTTAGCTTGAATTTGGAACTGTCAAATTGTTTTTACCTCACACCCACACCCACACAGAATGCACATTGTACATAAGTCCCATCTAAAGTACACAAAATCTTTGACATTCAAGCACAAGCACCGCAGTGTGAGGAAAAGGGAAAGACAGCAGTGTACTGGGTAAGGCAGTGAGTGAATACAAATAAAAGACCAAGAGAGCGGAATAAACTGACAAAAAAAGAAAGAACAGAGAGCAAGAAAAGATATGCGTTGACTGTAGAATAGTTTTCTTTGAAAAACTCTGTTTGCCTAAACCCAAGATCTAAATCACCCCAACGTAAACACCTCCAGGTTAGAGGGGTTAGAGTTCTTTCATATAGGTTTTTTTTTTACCAGATCTGTTCACTTTGTTATTTGATTGTTGCTTTCCCCCCCCCACACTCTCTCTCTCTCTCCCTCTGAACACCCACATACCGTCTCTCTATTTCCTGCATTTCAATGTATCCCTGTCTTTGCCTCGGTGTCAGTGTCACTGCAGTGTGTTATAAAAAGGTTTTTCTGCCTGACATCCACAAAGCTTGGCATTTTGTGAGCCAGGATCTAAACAGAGTGGAGGTGGATAGTCAACTGACCTGACTGAGGCCAAAGATATACTTGCGGACAACTACCTGCACACATGATGGCAGTTACAGTTTACCACATCCATGGTGCATATCGCCCAAAATTAATGTAATGCAGAGGAGAGACACCACTAGAGTCAGTGTTAAGTCACATGAGATGAATCTTCACAGCAGCAAGAGCAACAATAAATGGAGCATAGCATTAGTTCTGACAGGACACAGAGTCATTATTTGTTAATATTCCAGCATTCCATTGTTAAACTGATCCAAAAGTAGCCTGCCACTGCAGACAACCGGCTGATTAACTCTAAGCTGACATTGGCTAAATGCACTAAGACCACCTAATTTAAGCTGCTCTTCACTGCTCCAGCTGCTTTGCAACCCTCCTCCACCCCATGTCCCCCTTAATGCTATTCTGTGACTTCATAAATGTCCTGATGACATTAATGTTCTGAGGGTGTAAACTGGTGAGTGTTTCTGTTGAGGGGGTTGTATTAATATAGTCCTGTATAAATTACAGTGATGATTATGGTACCTTGACCTTTTTATACTGTATATTCACAAAAGAGGCACCCAAGAAGCTTTTCACTTTTTCCTTTCTTCAAAACAACAGATGTTTACAGCACATGAAAACTGCACAAACAATGAGATACACAGGACCTTGGAATACTGTAATAATGAAAACTTAAAACTGCTGGTATTGAATATGGTTTCAGTAAACAAAAGAAAATGTTTTTGTTGTTCTATAATCTCAATCAAAGTACCTATCTCAACTATCTTCACCTTTTTTTCATAAAGTTGTTCCAATTTTTTTATCTTAGGTTGGCAAAACCTAAAACAATTGGTTTGAAGTCAAGCGTGGTCAGGCCATGCTCTGTGTACATGCTTTGGTTAAAGAGCAGTATTTCCAGGGTGCTGGTTTGGTGCAGTGGTAAGCAACCAGACATGCCCCCTATATACTTCAGCCAGCCCAGGTTCACTATCCACTTGTTTTAATTTTAAGTTTTTCTCACTTCTTAGGATCATGAGTTGGAGCCCAAATTCAAAAATCCAATGCAGTCCTTTTTGGCTGAATTTTGATTGAATTTTGAGTGATCGTAGCCTTTTCTATTTTATTTATTCATTTACTTTTACAGTGAAGCTAAGCTTTGTCAACACAGAAAAAGCCAGGATAAAGAGGAATTTGTTCCAACCCCATGTTTTAGTAGTCTACAGACACAGGGTAGGAAGATTCTAATAGAACATGACCAGCAGGGGCCCTAAAATGTAATTAGTTATTTTTTTTCTCTCAATAAAAACAGATTTTATTGGTATAAAAGAGGATTTCTCTCAGACTATACCTATTCAAAATATCTGTTTCAAAGTTTTGTTGTTGTTTTTTTATTGCAAAGCAGTAACTTTTAGTTGTCCTCTGTTTTGATATACTCCCCTCCTCCATTTCCATGAAATGGTTTGGTCCTGTCTCTGAACAAAACTGTGCAAGCCCGTCCTTCTAGTCGTATACCAGTAGCAAATATCAGATCACCTTGTCTAAGGTTACATTATCAGGATATCAAAATTTAAAGGATGACAATGAAAGAGAGGAGCAAGTGTAACTACATTTTTTTTTAAAGAAAACTCAGTTATTAATGGTTTGTCCCTGTAATATGAAAATTTTATTCAGACAGGATTATCTTAATTCGTACTCATATACACATATTTGATAATTCATATTGATAAATCATCAAGAAAAAAGTCCTTTACATTTTTTTTATGAACGTGTAGTAAAAACAGACCAGTTCAGAGTAATATTAAGGGCATTGTCTGTGTGAGCTAACATGACATATTGGACCTAACAGTGTAAGGACTGGTTATCAAACTGTTTACTAACAAAACATAATTGTGGCTATTAAATATATTATTATTTTATAGGGCCTATGAGCAAGACAACAAAGTAAAGTTGACTGAATGTATTAAAGTACTCTAATAAGTGGGTAAAGTTTATCAATACAGAACTGTTAGAGAAAACCTTACAAAGAGCTGCACAAAAATATGATAATTAAAAAGGGCAAATAAAAGAGATGCAAGAGTTAGAAATATTAAATAGCAGATTTATTGGAAAGGTAAAACAATTGGCAAGTATTTAGTACAGCACTCACGATGCTTGGATATTCAAGTGCTACAAGAAGAAGTTTATGTCCTGCCTCAAGCTTTATACAAGCAACAGACTGCAAACAAAATGCAACACGTCTGTTTTATTATGAGGTCTGAAGAAAATCTGTTTATTTCCTGAATGGTTTGCAACAGTTGATTGCTCATCTCTGCTGTTTCAGTCTTGTCTCTTTCCCCAAGAGTTATATTATGCCTTCGTCTCACTTCTCTTGTAATAGATAATATATTATCAGAGGGCAGTTTTATTTCAACTTATATCACCTGCAGTTCTTTTCTATTACACTCTTGCTCCTCACAGAAATCCTATTGCACATATTAAATTTTTACAAGTGCTGTCAGTTCAGATTTCTACAGATTTAATTGTTGCGCAAATTGATTTTCTCTAAAGTTTTGCATTTGCATTTTTCTTCATATGGAGCTGATACAAACCCTCCCAAAAGATTTTCAGGGACAACAAAGATCATCCTGTGCCCTGAGACAGTCTTAGTTATAAGAAAATCATAGAGCTGTTGGTGTTTTACATATGAAGATCCGAGCTAAAGCCTGACTTATCTCAAAGCCATCAAAGCTCATATTTTACATATTGATACATCACGTAAACATCCCTCCACACCTCCCTCCCACATACTGCCTCCTGTGTGACCCCCTGTCCATCCCTTGCCAATTACTGTCTGCTTTTGCTTCTGTATATTTCCATGTTGTGTCAGAGGTGGTTTGCGGGTGGTGACTCACAGCAGATGAATCCGTTTAGACTGGCTGCAGAAAGGATGAGGCTAACATTAATGATGTGTGAGGGTCGTCCCTTCGACTGCTTAAGGTTAAAACATCAACAAACATAGTAAGAAGTAGAAGTAATAGCGCCTCATAGCAAGAAAGTTGCTTGTTTGCCTCCCCAAGTTGGTTGTGGCATTTCTGTTTCCTACAACAGACCAAACAGACAACCAGTCAGTGTGAATAACAACACAGACTCTTCAGCATCAAACCATCAGACAAACAAAAGCTGACAGAGTAGAGAGAGCACTCCTCCGTTCAGCCTTGCTTCCCTACAACTACCCCTCTTTCTAAATTTAAATTGTTTCTTCACTTTCAGTCGTTTCTGAGGTAAGGGCTCTTTGACCTTTTGCACAGCAGCCTGTGAGCTTTAGATACTCATCTAGACGGTTTAACTCTGATTCTGTGGTGCTCCAACGCCCCTCAGGTCATTCCAGCTCAAACACTGACGGATGAATTTGTTTCTCAAGAGTTCGGCTTCAAAAAGGGATATCTCCTCAATAAATGCTGTTTAATTCTCAGAATAATAGGCATATCCTTCATTTTTATGCCTTCTGAAAGATCTTTTAAAGATTTATAAATACATTTCACAACTGAAAATGGTGGTTGAAACAGTTAAAACAGTCATTAGTTTAAAAATCTTTCCCTGTGTAGTTTACATTATTCACAGACAAGGCTCAGAGCATTAGAATAATTTATGCTGTTATATGTGACACCCAATAATGTTTTCTTTGTTCATTTTGAGGGAATTCACATGAATTTTAATTTACAAGCAGAAGTAGTGAATATCAGGTTAGATTCCTAAATGTGCTTTAGGTGACAGCGCCTCCTTGTTTGAGATGGCTGCATATAGAGTGGTGCAGCAATGGTGTATTTTTGTAGGCCAACAAGGAAGATAGCATCACGCTGGTTCCCTTGACTGCAAGCCTACTAAAAGCCTATGACATTTTTCACTGTGTTTTGGATCATAGCTGTTTATAAGACCTGCTGAGACAAAAAAAACAAAAAATAAGAAACGTACATTTTCTGGACTTCTTGATAATCTCAACAAATTAGCTCACTTTTCATGATGTTCCAATCCTAAACATAATCGGGGAGCTATTAGTAAGCTACTAAAGAAATACAACATGGCAGTTTGACTATGAAGACAACAATATTTCCAATTTATAAAGTCTTATTTTAACCTCTTTTTTTAGAGTTTCCTCATAATCAAGTGATTTTAATAAGTTGGTCTTTATGGCCGGGGCCGTAGTTTATAATGCCATATGAATAATAATCAGTTACTAAAAACAATCAGAAATGCTTGCTGTCAGGTCCCCAGCCATTTTCTTGTTAGCAGTTAGTTAGCAACCATTGTTTTAAACACACAAAAATGGTCTAAGCTTTGTCTGATTTTATATATGTAGGCCGATATTATCAGTGGTGTTTCATGTGTTTTTAACCATGCATGACAGTCTTTACATAAATCTTTGTTTGGTTGCTTTTATCACCAAATGTCATATTACATTCCTTACTACTGCATCCATTTTTCACTACATCACAGGGTAATGCCATAACTTTTGTGTATACTGAAGTTTTTTGTATGTTGTAACTCGTGGTGGTGCTTTTAGACCTCCTCGATGTTTCTGTTCTACCTTTTTCCCACCGTCTCTGTTTCAGCAGTCCTGTAAGGTTTCTTCAGTTTGTTCTCCAGAAAGCTGCACAAGATGTTTTCATCCTTCTTCTGACACATCGGGCCTCAGATATGTATACCTCCACACGTCTTCCTCTCACTCTGTCCTCTTCTGTGTCTGATGTCCATTTCACATCCACAAACTTGTAGATTTCTCTCTTGTGCAAACACAGCTCTAAACACACTGGCAGAAGGACACGCAGCCCACATTCACACACATTGTAGCCCTGGAGCATGATTGAGTGTAGGTGCAGGGTTGCAAATCCTGTCCCACAGAGAGTGAACCTGCTTAGGGATTCGAGCAGGGCTGTGGGTGGCTCGAGAGATGGAGGGTAGAGAAGGTGGACAGCTTGACAGATTGTTGGAGAATGACTAAAAGTAATTTTGGTCAGACCTAGCAATATGTGTAACCTTAAGTAGCACTGAGTCTGAATAATGCTTGTTACAAACAGGATGGGTGTCTGTTAGCTGTAGCAAGTGTTAATTTTCTTTTTGACCTACATGTTATTAAGTCATGGCTCTCAGGCAGAGGGCAAGAATCAAGAACAGTGGTTATCAACGTCCTTTGTAAAAGACAATGGGGGGACCTGACTTCTCCCTGCGCATGCTTTGGTGCTCTCCTGGCACTCTGGCTTCCTCCCACAGACCCAGAACATGCTTGTAGCGATAGGTAAATAGTCAAATATTTAAACCCTTGATCTATTATGTCTATGCTCAACACTTTTTTCAACAGAAACAGTTTGTAACAGCATAAGCTCATTCTTTAGATGAATAATTCTTCTGTTTTTCTTGTCTGGTTGTGTAAAACATATTTTTCCCCCAACTCTTAAAAATCCAAAGTCACCCATGCCTCAACTACTGTGTGACAGGAAACAGCCAGCATCCCTTCAATATGAAATATCGAGAACAGTTTTACTGCACTGTCAAACACAGTTTTACTGCACTGTCAAACACAGTGCGTAGCTTATTTCTACATACAAATGTATCAGAATGACATTCAAAGGAAAGAGACTGTCACATGCCTGCTGCTTTGTTCACATGATTGATGCACAGTTTTCCATCGGTCATACAAGCACACATACGCTGACAACAAACCAGAGGGATGTGTGCAACTTCAGGGTAAAACATAAAGCAGTAATGCCATAAATACTCTTGGTATTCGTCTGAATATTGTGCAAACATATGGGGATACAGGCTGCATCATGAGAATAACAATGAGCCTCCTGAAGCTCTCCTTCATGATTGAGATTTGTCACACTGTGTATGTGTTGTACCCCCAATTACTGCTCCCACTGACCACGGCCGGCCTCATTTAAAAAGGGTCGTCAGTTTTTGTTTTTGAGCTCAGGGCCAAATTCAATTCATTGATTATGATGCCAAAAAGAGGGCTCTATCTTATACTATTGTTCTGGGTGTGACATTAATGGTGCATTATGATTTTCAGGAGCCATAAAACATGTATTCTGTGACTGATTTATGCACATGTTTAATAAATCAGACATAACTGCCTGTGGCTAAGGCCATCCATTTGTTTTTAAGATAAAAATGAACATTCATTGTGGTCTGTTTTTATCTTGCCTTTTCATGTGAGGCTTTTCATGTTCATAAATATAACACACAATGATCTTTGAACAAAATAATTTCCATCCCTGTGCTCTGCTGCTGCATTTGTGACAGCTGAGGCCACAGGAAAGAGTTCTGAGGTTGTCTGTCTGTCACTCTTTACTGGCAGATCCTAATGAACATAATATCTTGAAAATGATGGAATTTTTTTCAACTTTCCTTCATGATGAAGTGATTCAATTTTGGGTCTCATAGGTCAAAGGTCTAAAGAATGCTGAAGGGCACTTTCTCACTGTCTGATCTGATGCAAGGATAAACTGATTAAAATTCAAAAGTCAAAGATAAGAAAGTCAGGGACATAGGGTCTCATATTCCTTCTTTAATTGCAGACTTTTCTGATGAACATATAATCTCAAGTATGTTGTAAAGGTTGTTCCTATAAAACTGGCATTACCCTATCTCTAGGATGATGTTACTTTTTTGAGGTCATAGGTCAAAAGTTACTGAACCAATGCTGCAGTCAGAGGTTTATGGCCACACTCATAGCTGCTTCTTTGTCCTTGAAAGGACAATGATAGTTCCAGCCATTTTCTGACCGGTAATAAACATTCAGGTCGAACCTTTGCAATGGATCTGTACGGAGCCCCTAAGGTGCCACGGAGAAAAAAATATATAAATCGTGCGCACAAGATACTAAAACGTGCGCATGATATATTAATACGTGCGCACGAAATACTTATTTGTGCGCACTTTTTAGCTAAAACGTGCGCTCGAAATAAAGTTTTGACTTGTCCTTGTCCACTACGGCTTCCCGTAGTGACGTCAGATGTTTACAGACATACACAATGGAGAGAAGAAGTGAGCTAGTTAACTTTTGCTTCCACCTCGGAATGTCATATAATGACATTCTTGCTGCTCTTGTCATGAGAGATGGAATAATCCTAAATTGGAGAACTTTGCTGCGCATACTAAAAGACAACAGGCTCAGCCGGCGGAAGGAGTACTCAGATTCAGTGTCCTGACCTGGGATGCACAGGGGGGACTTGTTTGCTGCTACATAGGCAAAGTTGTAGCTAACTTCAGGGCTAACTCCCTCCACCTTATTCAGCGGGTGGCAGCAAGACACGAGCTTTGCTTGAGTCTTGAAAGTTGTGCAGCTTTTATTTAAGGTACTGATAAATAGCCTAAGGGACTGTACATACCCTGCACTCCTACATTCACAGACACAGCTAACATTGGCTGGTTACTGGGATGCTTCAACCGAGCCCGGCTGTCTTCTTCTTCTTCTTCTTCTTCTTGGTTTTTAGGTGACCACAATATTATGGGGCATTACCGCCATCTACTGATGAGCCCAGCTGTCTGTTGCCGTTTGCCTGTATAATTAAATCGAGTGCACATTTTATCTTAAGCGTGCGCACGTTTTAATATATCTGCGCATGTTTTACTATCTCGTGCGCACGATTTATATTTTTTTTCTCTGTGGCACCTTAGGGGCTCCGTAATTCTGCTTGTTAAGACATGAAATTTGACAAATCCAGCTACTTTGAAAGGTTACAAGTCAAGGCTACAGAGCTGAGTGATCATCCTTTTCTTGCGAAAACAATATCTTGTAAACATGTATGTATATATCTATTTATATATATATATATATATATATATATATATATATATATATATGTATGTATGTATATATGAATATATATGTATATATGTATATATGTGTGTGTATATATATATGTATATCTATATGTCATCATATGTGTGTATATATATATACACACACACACATATATATATATATACATATATATATATATACATATACATATATATATATATATATATATATATAATATATCTTTATAAATGTACAAACTCAGTGCAGACTGAACGACTTTCGAGCGCTAATGATACGAAGGCAGATGGAATTTTGTCTGAGAT
Source organism: Cetoscarus ocellatus (assembly GCA_037902135.1). Lineage (NCBI taxonomy): Eukaryota > Metazoa > Chordata > Actinopteri > Labriformes > Labridae > Cetoscarus > Cetoscarus ocellatus. The sequence goes on from JBAMNC010001759.1 coordinate 578,778, forward strand.
GGCAAAGAGTCACGCAAGTTACAGACAGAGGGGATGTTATGCCGTGGGCACTGCGACATCATCTGTAAATTAGCAGGTTGACCCGGGTGTGATGCTCCCACTGAAGCCGATCGGAGGTGAGCCGATAAAAACCCATGTTGCTTGCAGGGTCAGTCGACCCGGGTTGAAATGCCGATTAGACCCTTTCAAACTGCCGACAGCAACCGATTGTTACCAGGTTTAAACGTTTTTTTCGGCCAGTGTGAAAGGGGTATCAGTCAACAACCCTTCAAATGACTCTCAGGTGACCAGCACTTGCATATTAATTTGCATATTAATGGCCGGCTTACTCTTCATATTCCTTTCTCCTCCTCAATCAACTCTTAGAACTGAAGAAGCGTTTTGAAGAAGTGTTGAAATATCTTCAAGAATATGAACCAGTCCAGTCTTGACTAGGAGCAGCGTTTGTGAGCCATGACCTGGATGAATGAGAACCAAATCAGATTTTTTAATACATGCGCACTATCCCAAAATACAACTGACCACTCAGGACCAAAGGTAATAACCCTGTCATTCTGAGCTGGTTTCAGTCAATGACATGTTGGGAGAGGGGCTGACAGCTGGCTCTCCACATATGAGTGGGTTAAGCTTAAATCCAGATTGCCCAGAATGCAGATGATGGGCTTAAGCTGGAGATTCAGTAGGTCATGTTCAGAAGAGCTACTGTTTGCATGCCACTGAGACAGTCCTGCTGACACTAAACCGAGTGTGTCCATTCATCTGTCTCTGTCTCTATTTTTGTATATCCACTGCCTAAATCCCCACTAAAAAATCAAACTGCATTGCCTTTTATGAAGGAGATAAATTTCCTTGTCTATTGAGAGAGGACAAAAACAATTGTGTTAAATTATGTTCTGTGATACTTACATTTGGAAGATAGATTTTGTGATAAACTAGTGGAGAAGGCATGCAGACAAAATTAGGGACAAAGATGAAAAAGCAGAAGTATATAATCACAACAGACTGTGATCAATCAGGGTTGAATGGCTGCTAAAGCAGGAAGTGAGGCAGACAAACAGGGAGAGATAGTTTTATTGCTGTGCTTTATTGTGACCACTGTTACCAGGCCCAACATCAAAATCAGGCTGATTACCCTGAGTCATATGTGAGCGTCATAACTGCCCACAAGTGACGCCAGAATTTTGAAGAGGCAGTGGATGTTTTTTTTTTTTGGACATCCCTATTTCTCATTCAGCAGAGCTTGTTTATCTTTTCAACAAAGCAGAGATAAAGCAGCATTTATCGATTTCAGTAAGTGAAATGATTTACTTTCAATTTGAACACTGAGGAAGAAAGTTTGTTGGCTCACAAAGCAGTGTATCGATGAGACTTTGAGTCAACTTCTCGTCAATACAAAGCACTAGACTCCTGTTTCTTCACCTGCACAGCTAGACCACTTAATGTACTATTGGCGTGAACAAACATAGGGCAAAAAAACTACTTTTTTAACAGATGCAACACAAAGGAGAGAGGTTACACTGGGCAAGCTTCATTGATTTTTTACCAAAAGAGTAGCATACGAGGCTGTTTCTGTGAGTTTATGCCAACAAGAACAGTACTTTTATGTTCTAAAGCAGGGGTGATGTATCAAAATCCCCTCTGTAACATGGAAAATATATTTATGCACAGTATTTCCTTGCATGTTTTGGCAGGGGACATTTTGTCTCAAATGATACAAGAGAGTGAAAGGAAATATGAGCAAGCAGGACCTCTTGAGAAGAACATATAAGGACAGGGTCAGAAGTAGCAGCTGGTGAGTAACATGGTGAAATGGATGGGGGTGGAGATAAAAAGGTTGTGTTTATGTCATTGCAGGCCTCAGTCCTCACTTGTACTTCTGTGCTCCGGTTCATTACCTCCGCCAAGGAAGTTATATTTTCGTCAGGGTCTGTCTGTTTGTTTGTCTGTTTGTTTGTCTGTTAGCAAGATTACGCAAAAACTACTGGATGTATTTTCATGAAAATTTTTACCAGAAGTGTGGTTTGGTCCAAGGAAGAAGCCATTACATTTTAGTGCTGATCCGATCCAGATTGACGTCACAAAAAACATTAAAGTTTATAATGGTAAATCCCATTCATTTACATCATTATGGGAATTGTAGTTTCACGTCACTCACACTCCCCTCTTCCCAGTTCTGATGTAAATGGAGCGCAGCATTCTCCACATGGACGGACATGCATGAACACTTGGCTGCCCAGTCAGAGCAGAAAAGCCACTGCCGTAATTGAGCTGCATGGCGGAGGTCTGTGCTCTTGGAGTGCTTTTCTAATTTATCTCTGCAACACACCAACACATGCACAGCCTACCTACCAGTCAACTTTGCTATGAGTGTCAGAGTGCTATGGCACCTGCTTATAAAGATTTAGCAGTGTGTAAAGTATGTAATAACGAAAAAAAGCACTCAGACCTCCGCCAAGCACCTCAGATCCGGCAGTGGCTTTTCTACAATTCTGGGTCAGCAGATCCAGAATAGTGCCAGGATCCGGGCCAAACTCAGCACATACATGGAGTTTGTTATCCTGTATGATAACAACAAGTTTTGGGAACATCAGTTAATATTTTGATTTTATATGAATTATTGAATGTCGTCAATGTTATTTCCTATTTTAAGGTTCAATGTTTTTTGTGATGTCATTCTGGATCGGATCCAGATTAAATTTACCTTGATGATAGAGACTCAGACCCCATATTATCCTGCAAAATTGGAAGAGAAAAATGGCAGAGATATGATTTTTTTAAATTTCATCCCAATGTTAACTTTCCATCCAGACAATGCATCCACACAAATATATGTATCACCACCAAAATGTAATAATTTTTACGTTGGGCCATTACCAACATCTCCTAAAAGTTTTAGGAAAATCCATCTAGTTGTTTTTGCATAATCTTGCTAACAAACAAACAGACAAACATAAGGCGACAAAAACATAACCTCCTTGGTGGAGGTAATAAAGTATGGAAGCAAGCACAAACGTGATAAGGAAACCAGAATGCAGATAGTGGGGTATACTTGCAGGAAAATTCAAACTGAAGGATAAAAAAAGTGTGATGAGAGGAGAGATGAGCAGTTCTAAAGGGAAGGAGGAACAGGAAAGTACAGACATGAAGAGAAAGTGATAAATCTGGGGTTTAGACAGGTCTTTATAGGTTCACAGACTCAGACACTCTTTGAAGCTGCGGAGAGATTTTAGGATTACAATAGTGACTGAAGGAAAAACTGAACATCATGCATGCAGATACGATGAGAAAAGCAGAAATCAAATATATAAGATTACTTCAAACACAGAATAGGAAAAAGAGGAAGTTGATGATATGTTCAAAAATAATTTCAACGTGAAATTATACACGTGATATCAACAAAAGAGTGCACAACTGGAACAAGAGGATGAGATGATAAAGCGGATTCTCTCCCTTTGAGATAAGTGAGTTTGTAAATAACAGGGGGATGTAGAAAATTAGGGAGGTTCAAGTTGGTCGAGCTTGTCCATAGCTTAGCTCAGAGTGGTTTTGGGACTCTATAAAATACTGTTGAGCCAGCTGGAGGCATCACGTGTTTTATCTGCCACTAACCATCCATCCAATTAAATCCTGCATTCAGTCTGACAGCAGAGACACACACTGTGCGCAGAAACTGTAGAAGCTTGTCTTCCAAGTGGAATAAATTAAGTGTTACTGACTGCAGCCATCAGTATACCACGGCCAAGCTTGGCATGTTTGAGCAATGAGATGAACACTGCTGGTATAAGTTAGTGAAAACACAGGCCACAGAGGGAGAACAATCAGATGAAACATCATTAATAGACACAGCTTGTTTTTGACTGCAGGCTCCAAAACCCCACAAGAAAAAAATATGTGGTTATCCAAAGCTTGATCAAAAGAAGCAACTGGACTTGGTTAAGGTCTTTAAGATGTTTATTTATTTATTTATTTATTTATTTATTTATTTATTTATTTATTTATTTATCCATTTATACATTTAAGGGCAAACATCTAAGCTACTGTTGACATCTAGAATGCAAATGATCCGGATGGTCACCTAAAGATTATGTCTCTGAAGTCACATTGTCCTAGTAGGAAATTAGATACATCGCTGAGTACGTCCCCTTTGGTCAGAATTTCCTACCTGTGAAGCCGGACAGTCGTTTTGTTCCCTGACTTTACCAGCTCATAATTGGAACACATTTAACTGGGATGTGACATAATTCCCACTTCCCACATCCAAGTTCCAATGTTTGGAGATAAGATTTTAAAAAGTGGAGGTTAGTGATGAACAGAACAAATTCTCCTTCTTGAACAAGCTGGACAGAATTCTGGAAACCAAACATGTTTTTGGACTGGTTGATGTTATTGAGTCCTGCGATGATCAGCTGACAAGATGGAGAGTAATGTTTATCTATTTTTATGGTATGACGTGCCTGAGCACAGATGGTGACCCTATGGGTTCAAAATTATTATTACTCTCTGCAGTATTTGCTATTAGTTGTGACTGAAGTTGTTTGGTAGCCGTATGACTAATATTATTACCAATGCTGCCTTTATGATGACAGCAGAGTGATGAGATCACCTTTTTGTGTTGGTTGTTGGGTCAATCAATTCTCATTCCAAACAAACTGCTTCAGTAGTCAACAGGACCCAAGCTGAGACTGTTTCTTCCAAGCAATCTTGGTGCAGTTGTATCAGAAAAACTCTTCCAAATTATCTAGGTGTGAAAACACCCTTGCAGTCCTTAGCAGGATCATTGACCAGGTTTCTCTGAGGGAGTGCACCCTGAGAATTTCAGGGTCTTCAGGTCACATGTTCTCGAGTTGTCTGATCCTGTGTGGAAGTGTCACTTGGACTGCTGAAGAAAAGAAACCAGAACTGCAGAAATCAAAGTCTGAGAGAGGTGTCAAACCATTTCTCTATCTTGCAGTTTTCTCAGGCCAAAATTTTTACTTTTTTGTCATCATAGTAATGCCTTGTGTCCCTAAAATGTGAGTGAACTGCTGAGTCCAAACCAGAGAAGGTGTCTCCCCAATGCTCCACCATGATCTCAGGTCAAAAGTCTAAGTCAGAGTCTTGTGGTAAAGCTCATCTTGTGAATTGTGAACCTTTAAAAGACTTTTAATTTAACTTCCAAAAACATCCATTTTCTCTGAAGGATAATTTGATTTTGTAGGTCATGGGTCAAGGTCATCAAGTCTAATGATCATCCTTTGCTTGTAAACGTAACCTTGAAAATGGACTATCACAAGATTGCCACAGTGATTTTCTTCAAACATTGCACAAATGTCCATGACCTCTAAAAGATGAACCAGCTTTATTTTGGAAGTTATGATATAAAGACCAAGTTCAGGGGTGTCATGGTTATCCAGTGTCCAGTGATAACAATCTTGTGAATGAAATATCTCAAAAATCCTTATAGGGATTTTTCTTCAAACTTGGCTTAAATGGCGTCTCTGACCCAAGAATGAGCTTCTGACATTTTCAAAGTCATTGGTCAAAGGTCAAGGCCAAGGTTTTCCCTTTGTCTGTGCAATGCCTTATATCACACAAAGTAGTGCTAATAATCAAAACTTGGAACAATAAAAATAGGAAAGAGGCCACCAGTTCAAATAGACTTACTGTTTATTTGTTCATCTATTTGTAAAACATTTACTTTCCAGGTACTTGTCAAACCCACCCCAACGAACACACACACTTTCTTGTTTTTGATCTGTTGCAGGGTCATCACTTGTGGGTACCACCCTTTCTAAAGGTTATACACCTTTAAAAAAATATCTGGCACAATCCCGGAGAGTCTAGAAATAAGGGAAAATGCTTCAGAATAAAAATTGGACAAAACAGAGTACACACACACACCTCTTCCTTTGTACATGATTTTCAGTTAAAATACGCTCCAGCTAACCTTCAGCTGGTGTTGGTGTCTTTAGAGGAGACAAGGGTGTCTGTATTTTTCTGTTTTGTTTTTCTCACTGTGGCAGGTAACAGAGGAAAAAAGAAAAAAAGAGTAAGTAGGTTGAAAGAGGAAGAACAGAGCAGACAAATCAAGGAAAAATTAGAGAAAAGAGGAGAGAGTTTCATGCAGGGAGAGCAGAGAAGAGAGAAGCTTTACTGACAGCAGTGAGTGGGCTGCTCTCGCAAAGGAAGTCTGAAGAGGATTTGAAGACGACACAGTCCTGGCAACATGGAGGAACAAAAGGGCTGTAAGTCAGACCAAATGGATGGATACAGATGCAGCCACTTCAATTTTCCCCTTCCAGCCGAATGTCTGCCAAGTTTCAGTCAATTACCAGCCAACCTCCAGCCAACGGATGTGCTCAAAGTCCACTATAAACATGCCCACATGATGGTTCATCCCAGAAGAGCATATCCAATGGACCTGTCCGTATTGGAGCAGAGTTAGTGATAGTCAGTCACTACTTTTCTTTCATGCCATTACAGGGGATCTCATTACAGTCGCGGCACTGGGCAGGTCCCAGCATGTTCCAGTTAAGCAGTCAAGACTCAGACAAGGAAGTGGGAAAATTTAAGTAGTTTGATATGTCTGTGTCTATGACAGAGGCCATGTGGTGTCTTATGTAAAGACCAGGACTGTTTAGTTGATTGAGAAATTTACAAGAGGCCAATGGAGAACCACAGAACAGAGCTGATATCAGAACAACAGCTGGTTTTACTTGATAATTGGAAAATTGCATTTTAAATTTCTTGTAAGCTAATTACCTCTAACATTGACGTTATGTTTGTGTAAATGTTTGTTAGTTTGTTTGTTTCTTTGTTTGATTTGTAACAGGATAAGTCAAAAAGTTAAAAATTTAAATGGATGACATGTTAGGGGATGTTGGTCACAATAGACAAGTGATTAGATCCAAAACCGGATGCGGATCCAGGAACTTCTTAAAGGATTTGTTAACATTGTAAGATAGGGCAGTTCTCCACATTGTCACGAATGACAACCTAATCAGACGGCACTTATATCAAAGCTAAGGTAAGGGAAAGTAAAGTGTTCTATGAGCCAGAGAGATGTGTCAATCAGGATAAACTGAAGCTGTACATAATTTAACAAAGACAACCTCAGTGGGAGAGATGTCACTTGAAACTACATTTGCATCAACAACAGTTTACAGCCCACAAGAACATAAACTTGCTCTCATGGCCCTGCAAACACATACACTGTGCATTCTGTGTATATAACAAAACAGATGGTGGGTGGACTGCAGACAGCTCATGTCATGGCCATCTTTTTTAATTTTCTGTGATAGATTTAAGGGCAAATATACAGACATAAATCAAACAAAGAGAGAGAAAAGAAAATGGTAACTGAGAGACATATACAGCATATGCAATAGTCAAAGACAATCCATCATAATGCTCAGTTTTCTTAGACTTTTTTAAGTGACCACAAACTACTCAGAAACAACTTAAGTAGACAACAGAGAACTGAAAAGATGCTCAGGTGCAAAATTCAAAAGTGCAAACAATCCCACACACACAGCATTATGCACAGAGTAGATCAGTTACACATATACAGAAAGTGTGCACACACACAAGCAAACGTGTGCTTACTCTACCTAAAGATGCCTTTGCAGGATTTCTCATCAGCATCGCTCAAAGTGTCTAATGTGCTAATGGTTTTGGATCCTGTTCAGAGAGGCTGTCCATTAGCTGACTGACACTCTGTTGACTCAACAAAACACTTGAAATGATCTTCTCTTTTTCTACTCTCTCACATGCACTGCCCACCTTCTTCTCAGGCCTGGTACTCGCAGAAAGATTTTTTAAAATATTAACAGAGTTTGAAACTGTGAGAGAGCCCACACATGAAGATAAATAATGTCAGATTGATCAGTTTTCTTCTTGTAGCCTGTGATGTGCCACATAGAGAAATAAATAGAACACCACATACCAACTGATTAATTCAGCTAGATGCAGTGTGGTTAGCTCTTTTTTGCCCAGTACCTTCAGAGCTGTCTGTCAATGTCAAGATATATTACAACAGAGTATAGTAAATCTTGGTGTAAGCTAACATGACACACCAGGTATACTGCTCAATGTATTTCACCTGTCCATCTAGGAAAGAGCCCACATACTATGTTAGGGAATGGGGAAAACCTTTCAAAAGCATATCTGGCTGTTGACTGGACAATCATCTCATCAATCACATTAATTACAGGCCAATCAGATAACCTAGTAATGCAAAATACAAAACATAAGCCACTAAGTAGTGCAAACTATCATCAAAACATGTTTGAAGTGGAGTGAAAATATCATTCCTATCAAAAAATACTTTTGCTGTTGTTTGTTCTCATTTACTAAAGAAATGCAGACCAGGTAAACTCCTACTACCAAAGTCCTACTGAAACTGTTAGCATCTATGCTTATCTCTGGATGAGCACTCACATCCTGCTGCCCTCATGAACATAACTCGAACCTCTTCCTGCTCTGAAGGACTCTGATTGGGCACAGTCATTGTAGATTGGAGCTTGGCAATATGGATCTTTTTTATTGCAGGCATTAAATCAGGCAGATACAGCTGCTGCGCAAGGTTATGTAAGTACCCTGTGTAGCAAAAAGAGCTTTGGTTGAGAGTAGTGAATTGGTCTGAATAAAAAATTGATTCTGAAATGAATCGCCACCTTTAGAAATAAAATCACATTCACATTTAGCTGGGGAAAAATTCACACTGTTACAGTTTAGGCAGATTTTCTTTCCACACAAAAAAACCATAAGAATATAATGGCATCAATAAAGAATTGAGTCAATTGGCAGAAGTGACAATGGCACTGATATCGATAAAATCTTATCAGTTCCTGTTCCCATTGCAGACTTAAAACAAGCTAGCTGGTTGTTAAAAATGTATAACCTTATATTTGAAAAAGTTATGGTTTATTGCTCTATTCTGTATTCCTAAGATTGAACGTCTTTGCCTGCTGTTCCTGCAACCCAGCCCTGTGTAGGCGGATGAGAGTCGATTTATAGATGAATGGTCTATATCAAGCTCAAGCATTAGAACTACACTACCCACAATCCTAGAGTGCCACAGTTGCATCTACTGTTGCCCTAAAAATTTTGGCTAAAGGCTGAAACTAATGAGGATAATAGTCATGGAAAAAGTTGTGGTACCACACGTCCAGGGATCGGCTAATATTTTCATTGAGTTATGGTGGCTGGATTTCAGCCAGTAGAGAGCAATCACTATGAATATTTCTAACACAAAATGTAGTAATTTGATCATTTGCAATGAAACGTCAAGATTTGGACCATAACTGATCAACACACTGAGAATCAGACTAGTGAGAGCAGGCTTATGTAACATCCAAATATCCGTGAACCAGTGTATGCTCTTGATGAGCCTTTCCACACACACCAAACTTGATTCACTTGTTATATTCGGACCACACAAACATGGCCCTAAATACAGGGAGTACACTGGGATATGTTCCTGAAGCGAAGCCCTGGCTACAGTTTGTTCCCATTCTGCCTCACTGCTTCTCCTCATGCAGCGGAGAATCAGGAGGGTCTCTCCAGTGGCAGCAGTCCAAAGATTAATTCACTTAATCTCAGGCTGTAAATGGGATAGTCAAGCTGCTTAAAAAACTAATTGAATGCAAGGGCAGCGAGTAATAACAACATTTGTCTTAGCTACAGCACAGTGCCCTTTTCCACAGCACCATTCCACATAAGCTGGCGGTGAGATTTCCAGTATCCAGAAAGGGCAGGGTGTGTAGGCACATGAACTCACATGAAAGGTCTCCAGACTCCACATATTTATCATGGTATGTGTAAGGTCTGTACAGATTCATGGGTTGATGTATAAATATAAACAATTAAGGCTAAATTTAGAAGAGATGTTTAAGTCATTGTAAGATACCCAGTTTAAATTTTGTTGAATGAAAATGTGTCAAAAATGTTGTAGACTACCTTTCTGACAAGACATAAAAGAGACAAAAACTGTCTTAAGTATGCATTCGATGCTGAAAACTGGAAATGTGTGTTAAGTCTGAGCAACCAGACAAGACTGGACAAAAAATAAAAGGAATGTGCTGTTGAAAAGGGATTATTTTATATACTCCTAAAGAAAACACTTATATATATATTTTTGTTTTATATTATTTTTCATTAGTAAGTTTCTTTCTTTGTATTTCTTCTTTGTATTTTATCACTGCTGTAAACTTGAGATTTCCCCCTGTGGGACTAATACTACAAGTGGGACTTGGTAACATTGCTTCTTTTGGACTTTTCATTTGTCAGGGCACTTCAGTTTCAGTTAGCCTTAAAATTGTTTTCATGTGTCATAGTCCCCATCAGTAAAATGGGCAATAAAAATGCAGCATTCTGTTGTAGAGAATTGTGTCCTCTGAAAGTATTTAATAAAATATTGTAATCAACAGGCTAAAGTTGGTGAAGGCCTATGGAATACAGTGAAATCAGAATTTCTGCCATTGGTTTTGCCTATTTTTATGTCTGAGATAAATACAGAAGCAACCCATCATCACAGAGGGTTAGATTTATATCGCTTTGTGCTACAGTGACCTCCACCTGACCCCTTTGACCTGAACAGCTAATGAGAGGTTGGGGGCGCATTGCTGGCAGAAGGATATATAGCTCATACATTGCAACACAAAACAGATCTAAACACATGGGCTATGTCAAGGAAAAGTGACACACAGTAAAAAAAAAAAATATATATATATATATATATATATATATATATATATATATATATATATATATATATATATATATATATATATATATATATATATATATATATATATATATATATATACGGTTGCCCCATTGACTGATATATATTTCCCCTATAACCAGCTGTCTCCCCTGAGGAACAAAGCTGGCAAGTTGATTTATTGGCACTCATATTTACTAGTGCCATAGACCTGGAGCCACCTGGCTCGAAAGCCCAAAGTATCCCTTTAAATTGTCATTATACCATTATACCACTTTGTTATTTCTGTCACAAGGTATGCAGTTTTCAACTTATTACAAGTTCATAAAAGATAGTAGTTTATATTTTAAAGATCATTAGAAATAGAAAACTTACTTTAAAAACTCAGTGATTTCATGGACAAATCAATGACAGGAACTAAGAAATATAGCATAAAAAGCATTCATTGTTTTGCCAAAATTTTGCAAAATAATCAAGATTATCAGGAAACCAATGTTATTTCTTGACTATAGTCATGGCCCTGACATTCATATAATTTTATTCATATAATCATTCAAATCATTAAAATGGCCTGGCGCTCTCAGAGGGATGTGCAGTATGTGACAGCCTGATACTGCCTCGTACAGCGGCTGCACTCTGATGCAGTGTCAGATTATAACAACAGTAATGTTGAATGACAAAGTGTCAGGGACACTCCTGGCTTCTTGACCGTCTTTCCCTCGAGCTGTCTGTCCTCATCATTCTCTCTCTGCAGAGATAAACTCCACCTCCTCTAACTGATCCTCTCTCCTTCCTCCCATCATCCCGCAGCTCACTCTCCATCTCAGAGACGCTCATTTAATGAGGAAGACAGATTCTGACAGGTCCTAATGAGAACACACTCTACTAGAACAACTTTCACATCCTATTATTCACTTACACACACACATACTTATACACATTTACTCCCAGTTAGGAAATACAGATAAGCAAGTATGAGCATTTCTGAGTCTCTTTATGCAAAACTGACATTGATTCACCTGAACTAAAGCACCAAGTAGGGGTTTCATTTATAAATCTTGTGTTTGAGTTGCAAAATGTGTATGAAGAGAACAGAGAAGGAAATGAGCTTCAGATTTGTGGGCTACATGACGTGTGCCTATGTGTGTGTGGGAGTGTGCCTGCATTTTGCATTACTGGCATTGTTAGAAGGAATACACCGCTCAACTTGTCAGTGCACATTAGTGTCGGTGCACCCATGCTCTCTTTAAGAAACAAAGATAGTCCTGCAGTAGCATCAATTCAGAGGCTAAAATTTCAATAGAAAACTGAAACAGTCATGATGCTGTGACGTGTCTTTCAGACATTACCAACATGTCCAATCAAAAATGTTGGACATGTAGAAGGATAATGTCACGCTATATGTTGTGGGTAACAATATTATGTCCCTTTATGAATTTCTAATGATGAAATGTTGAACCATGGAATATCGATCACGTAAATATCTTTCTTTATTAACATTAGCTACTAATATTTTAATCACATTAGACAAACATAGTGAGACATTATTGGTATTAATCAGACTCCTATTTTGTTGTGTATCATATTGGTTTATGACAGTTCACCTTATATGTTAAAACTATTTTACACATTGAGTTTTTTCCTCTTATAGCCTCCATAATGATGTTCTAATATTTAATTTGAGTGATGTCTTTATATGTCTTAAGATAGGGGGTCACATAAAAGATAAAAACCCAACATATTACATGTAAAAATCCTCACTGAATGAAGAAATGAGCATGGATGTATTACCTATTTAGTACCTCACAGTAATTAGATAGGACCACAGACTGTTTGTTTATGAATTGTTTTGATAATATTTATAATCTCACACTGTAGTTAGAATTTTCACAGAAATGGTATGCATAAAGGGCTTTATTAGTTGTACTTTTGGTAAGTTTATAAAAGTGTCAAAATACAATGATTTCACAAACACTATTAACAGAATATGTCATACACCATAGGGCCTGAATACATATCTAATGAAGTCCATTGTTCAAAGTTACAAATATTAATCCAAACCCAAGTGTTTAAAGAAAGAACATAATGTACAGAATAATCCTACAGCAAACAGATCTCTCTGTACACAGAGAGGGTCAGGAAAGCACGACCATATTTGGAACTAAGTGGGAAGCCATCTTGGAGCATGTCAGCCATTTTGTGTAAAACCATAGAATTAAGAAAGAAGTATGCCTGGTTGTGCCTTATAGTTAAAATAAAATAACTTCTGGACTCCATGGAAATGTATAAAGGCCTATGAGAGAGAAAATTATTCAATTATAATTAAGAATTAAAGAAAGTGAATATTAAAAAGAAAAAGAGGAGGGACCTTCTGGAGTCTTCAGGCCAATGGGAGGAGTCCCTCCCATTGGCTATATAATGTACATACCATAACTCAAGCTTCAGTTGTTTTGAGGTGTCGCAACACGAAGCAACTCCCGTTTGTTACTGTTCACCTTGTGACTTTAATAAACGCCGCTTGTCAAACTGGAATTTGCCTGCGTTCGTGCTTCCTTTTCGAGCGAGAGCACCGACTTGAACTAGACCTTATTACATCAGTGTTATCTTAGCTGCCATTTTCGTGCAGAAGTTACGAGCCAACTCATTCATTATTTACTACGTAAATAAGAAGACACAACAGACACTACATCCCAAGCGTGGACACATCAGAAAAGTACAATAAAATCAATATATAATCCTTCACTAGCAAAGACCACACCATCAACAAGATGAATTCGGCAATTACTTTTCAGTAATGTAAGAAGATGAATTTGAATATTGAAATTTATAATGTAGCCAATTACAATTTTGGGAATTTTTGAGGGATCAACAATAGCTCATGGACATGACAAACCCTCCTTTAAGGTCCAAAGGATAGAAGGAAAGACAAAATATTTCTTATCAACACAGTTTTGGAAATCTTTTTGATTATCAACAACGTTATTGAATTATTTATTTTCTTTGTGCAGTGTCAGCTTTAAAAAAGTAGCACAAAAACCAAATGGATGTTATGAACCAGTGCCATTTACATTCAGTCAGCTTACGACACCATCAGAGAGAGGTTGAAATGTTATAAATGTCAAACTGATAAAAAGCTTTCTTTTAAAACATGCACAAACATGCCTGTATTGAAACTTAAAGCACAACTGCTTTCTTTTTTCACATTAAACAGTGTTTTCCTTTATTAACAAGAAAAATAAGAATATAATCTCTGTTTCTGTCTGTGCTGGGCCTCTGTTATTTTATTTATAAAATGGTTATCAGTACAGCTTTTAAATTATACAATAAATGGTAAATTCAGCCTTGCACTGAATTTCTTGCATTTATATCATTTTGTTTTTATGGAAAGTTTTCTTGTAGGTTCTGAGCTCTCATAAATCTTAAATGCTTTTACACTGTCAAAAGTTCACTTTTGCAGATTCTACATTTATATTGCTACATAACCTCTTATTTTGAAAACCCAAGTTTTTCAAAATGTCATTTTGATATGCAGATGTATACTAAATGCATAAATGAAACTAGAATCCTCTAATAAATGTCCTACAGGAGCTAAAGATGTTGTCAAAATGTTTTTCTAGGGGAATTTATTAATACAAAACGATTTGTGAATATATTTATTTTCTTTTATTTTTTCAGTTTAAATCAAGAAGACATGTTTTTTTATTCTAGGTGAAGAGCAAAGAAATCCTAAAAAAAAAAAACCTATGCCAAAATGTGTCTGATATTATAATACATTTAGGACCCCCATCAGTGAGGGGCCCTTAGAATCTTTCTAACTTTTCCACCCTTTACAGCTCCCCTGACTTAGGTGATGTCATGTTGAGAGTTTTTTGTTTGTTTGTTTGTTTGTTTGTTTTTAGATGTAGAAATAATTTGAGCTGACACACTAGATAGACCACTCAATATATTCCACTAGTTCTTCTGGAAATGGCCCATAGAAAGTGTTTGGGAATGGGCAGAACCTTTCAGAGGCATATCCTTCAAGTGATTGGATGATCATCCCGTCAATCACATTCATTAAGGGCCAATCAGGTAATGTAGGCAGGAACTGCTGCTGCAGTGTAACCAAATGCCAATATGTAGAACAAACTCTTAGCAAAATATGTCAAAATTGGATTAAAAATGTTTTTTTTTCTATCAAAAAGTGCTTCCAGGGTTGTTGTTTGTTTTTCATTTAATTAACAAATGCAGTACAGACTGATAAATCTACTGCTGAAACTGTTAGCATCTATGCTAATCCCTGGATGAGCAGCTGCTTCCTGCTAAAGTCTCACTCATAGTTCCCACCTCTTCCTGCTTTAAAGGATGCTGATTGGGCCGTCCCATCTCACAAGATTAAATGAGGCAGGTCAATCTGCTGTGCAAGGTGAACAAAAAAAGAAAGAAAGAAAGAAAGAAAGATTAAAATCTTATATTTCATTTTGAGTGGAAATATCAGGGATTTTAATGTGAGGCCATATTTCCCAGCCCTATTGGTCAAAATGAAGGAAGTCATTATTTTAGCAGTGAAAAACCAGAATACTGTCCGTCATAATGACATGATCATTTATTAATGTATGTATGCATTATTTTAAAAATATGTTGAGACTGTTCTGTCAAAGCTGAATCCTGTCAAATCTAAGCTTAGTCTGAATATTTATAGTTGCCTTACTTGCAGTTAATGGCAGAAAAGCAGGGGACAGAGGCTTGGTTGGGAGAAGACAAAAAAGGAGGGAGGAAAGTGATTATCGCTGGTTGACACAACCACTGAAGAGAGCCAAGTAGGGGAGGAAGGATTTGGAGATAATAAGGGTTGAGTGAGGGGGCAGGAGACAGGATGGGAAAAACAGAATCAACTGATGAGGGAAAAAATCAGAGCGTGGATGAAGAGGAGGGAGGGACAAAGACCAATCATCAGGGGTAGTTCAAGATGTGACTGTAAAAAACAAAGCAAGGACGTTTTCTTATCAGACACAGAAGAAATAATCAGGGAGAGCTGAAACAGGAAACATTTTAGGACACAAAAGTTTAGCCAATTTTTTTTCAAGACAAAAGCAAAGGATCAACAGATAAAGAGGGAGCAAGCAGGCGGACGGGAGCAATTCATTCAGAGAAAACAACAGGGCAGAGGAGGAAAATGGAGGTGCAGCTACACAGCAGGACCCTGATTCTGAGCTCTAACTCACCTGATGCCATGCATAATAACCATGGATGCACAAATTTCTAAAGACACAAACATGAGCACTCATATAAAGACACAGTGACTAGACAAAACCAAACAACATGGTGATCTGATCTAATCTAAGCCAAAGCTGTCTGTTTCCTCCAGCTCTAATCCTGTTATTAGCACCTCCCACTGAGGCTCATCACACAAGCCGAGCACACACAACGACAAAACAGGCATCGGGTTTACCTGTGCGTTGGTTGAAAAGAAATTATAGCATGGCCCGCAGACAATTTCCCTTAGACTGATGATATGATGAGGACTCATTAGTTCACCGGAGCGAGCCAGACTGCTCTGGCTAAATGAGGCTGTGGTAGGAGTGCAAGGATGTCCCAGATGATGGTCTTGTTTGCTGCAGATGCAAATCTCAGAATAAGCAGCTTCTGTGAATATGATTCAGGCAAACTGGGTTCCATCAGTGAAGTCCAAATTGAAATTTAAGACACATTAATATTTCAAACACAATTAAAAACTTGGTGGTTTAGAAGGCTGCCACAAGATATATATTTTTAAATGCAATACACAATTTTAGTAATTAATTTTAATTAGAAGGCATCTATTTGACATGGAGTAGGTTTGACTCCAGCAAACACAAAGGCAGTAATACCACTTGGTTAACCAGGACTAATGTAAAGTATAATCACATTTAAGTGAATGCCAAATATCCGTTAGAAAAAAAAGAGTACAACAAAAGTGAAGAACCTACAGAGAAATTGATACTGAACTTAGCCTCTTACAAAATGTGCACAATTTGCTCCTCCTCATACCAAAGTTTGGGAGATTTCAATCTCTCTATTTGTATTGTGCCAAATCTTAGCAAGAAACATCACAGAAGATTAGGTCAATGCCCAGCTCTACATCATATTTCTTTTTATTTATTTTATTCTATTTTATGTCTAGTTCAATTTTTATTTATATTTTTTGTTTCTGTCTTTTTTAAGAGGCGTGTATAAAGGATAAGAGGCAGGCAGAGACAGAGAGACTAAAATGAGAATTCATGAAAGTGATCTTTTATGAGTTTAAGAGCGCCTATTAATTTGTGCATTCTTTTGAATATGAATTCATAAGGGGATTATCCTTTGAGATGTGGCCCCTTGTTTGCAACAGGGTCCTCCTCTATGTGGTTATAAAGGTATTTATTATGTTGGTAAAATCCAGTGGTTCTCAACTGGTAGGCTGTGACACACTGGTGTTCCTTGAGACAAGTCTAAGTGTGCCTTAGGGTACTTATAACAACTATGCAACATCTAATAAATAAAGATGCATTTATTTTCATATAAGTCATACAAGTCTGCTTATCAATCCAAATCTGGATCAATTTGTTTAGAGACTCTTGGGATGTTTTGTGAGAAAAAGGCAAGTAGGTCTATGCTGTTCTGTCTCAACATCATATAGACGGCACTCTTGATGTTCCGTATCATGCTGCACCTACAGATGTTGCCAGTGTTTCCATCCCTACTTAAACTCACACGGCTGCTGTTGCCAACATTTAGCGAAAAATAAGCCACACTTTGGACGCTTGTCTCCTTTCTGCCATCATCACTTTGCTGCCATTCTAGGTCAGGTCTCCCTTGAAAAATAAATGTCTGATCTCAGTGGGAATAACCTGGCAAAATAAAGGTTAAATAAAAAATGATGAATAAAAAGAGTGACCTGTAATGAACAAATAATTGCTTCTTTGTGTAGATTTCCATCAATTACATGTCTATTGAGCATGTTTTGTTTTTTTTTTAATTTTACTGTATTACTGATCATAGTGGTATTAACATGGACAGAAACCAGGCTTTTACATGAATTAATATCACTGCCTGACTACCCAAAATATTATCTATTTGTTTAATTCGTGCTTGCTCAGTCACTCATTTTATTCTGTTACTTTCCTCAACTTTTATGGCTCTAAAATACACCTTGAACATAGTTACCAGCTAAAATACATAGTAGCCTAAAGACAAAACTTTTACCTTTTACTGTAGTGACTGATGTCATATCAGTCACATCTGAAAGAAGTCGATACAAACAGCTCGATACCGCAACAATCCAAAGCAAAATGTCTTCAAACTATTGTGTCATTTACATGTAGTTTATTTCAAATCATTGGAGGTAAACTGAGCATCTGGAAGCCCAGTGCTAACCTGTATGCTCCCTCAGGAGCAACCAGACTAATGTTCGTGTCAATGGCCCGTCGTGCTTAATGAGATCAGAAGAGAAAGGTTAATCTGATTCTATACCAGAAAAGCTCAAGGGGTTTCCTATTTAACCGCCCACAGTGTCAGTAACAGTCCAGTAAATTCTCTCCCCTTCAGTAACTGGTGCTATGAGAGTTAAGATGAAAATCCTGTTTACTACAATGAGGGATATGAAAAAAGAGTTTTTCTAAAAATGATGTCAGAGCAAACTGATAAAACTTTAGGTTAAATGATGCTTCTGCCTGTGGAAAAAATGTCCATTTCAATGTGATTTTGTCCACAATGTGAGCATGATCCATATCCCCTGAGAATTTTCAGATACAAATCCAATGCTGCTGTCATGCCCCGTGTTCTCCCTAAATTAATCTGTTATGGGTGGTGGGGGGTCGCTGGATGTATGCTGCCAGCCCGGTCAGGAGCTCCAAACCCCACTGACAATGTGGAAATGAATTGCTTGGTTGGCTGAACCACACAGAGAAAAAGTGCACATTGAGTACATAATGTCCCTTAAAAGTATGTTTTTGCCTTCTTTTTGGAGTGGTGGTAGGGCTTGTGGGGGATAGCCCACCACCCCACATGAATAGACGGGTAAACATTGATGTTGTTCTGTTACCTCTGCCAAGGAGGTTATGTTTTTGTCGGTGCATGTTTGTTTGTTGTTTGTTTGTTTGTCTGTTTGTTTGTTTGTTAGCAAGATTATGCAAAAACTACTAGATGGACTTTGTTGAAATTTCCAGGAGATGTTGGGAATGGCCACACTTACAAATGATTATGGATCCAGATAACCGCCATTAGAGAACAGTCGTTTTTGCTCAATAACTGTCTAACTAATAATGATATCAACATGATTCCGAGTGCTAGGTGTGGGTTTTCAGGGTGAAGGAATCATACAATGATGCTAATGTTATCATGGACTGTTGCTTATAGATGTAACGGCAATATATGAGATACCTTGGTGGAGGTTTGCGCTCTCCAAGTGATTTCTAGTTCGTCATAGAAACCTTAAAATTCTTTATGCTGTTTTTTTTAATCTCCCAGTTTAAAAGCAGTAATTATTTTAGTAATAGACAATTAACACAGACAATTCTGAGAAACTGGACCATATATCATCAAAAGAAACTGTTTCACACGCATCTGCTGTCAGATCAAAGCTAATGTAAGCATGCCCTTCTAGTTACTATATAGATTCATTAATTACTAATAAGATAGAGAAGGCTGGTATTGATTAAGCATGGGCACTTACTCACGATGAACATATTCATTTAATCCTGAGTGTAAATATACCCAGAGAGTATACTTACACTCGGGTCAGGTCAGGTTTTGGGAGCCCATGCCTGGTTGGCCATTCATCATTCCTAATGTCTCATCTTGTAGATGCAATGAAGTTTAAGGGTGCAAGGTGCAAACTCTACATCCCAAGGCTCCAGAGGCAAGGGACGCCAACCCCTTCAGCTGAGTTTACAACTGCAGTAACCTGTGGCAGTGCCCCAGGAAGTCAGCTTGCACCTACCCAGCTACCAAACCAAGTTCCAAGACCCTGTGATGTGACCAAACACAGGGAAACATAGAGACAAACAAGCATTCATGCTTACTCAAAGCATGGTTCTGACATGTTTGATCCAAGTACGGTTCGATTGGGACTTGAGCCCTCCAGTCCCCAGCCCAAGCCCTTACAGAGTGAGCTACACTGCCGCCATATTTACACTTAAAATATAGAAATTATGATGATGATAATGTAGTTAAATATCCATTAGCTACCATTAGCCTGAAGCTTATATGAGAATTCATTCACATCCTCTAGTGCTGATTTATATTATCATAAAAAAGGTGTTGTGGTGACACAGCAGGTTAGTGCACATGCCTCACAGCAAGATAATCATAAATTTGACTGCCTGTGTCGACCAGGGTCTTTCTGTGGAGTTTGCAAGGTGTCCCGGGCCTTCATGGGTTTTCATTAGGATTATTGGTGACTCTAAATTACCCATAGGTGTGAGTGTGAGCATGAATATTGTAAGTCTCTCTACGTGGCCCTGTGATCAGCTGGTGACCAGTTCAGGGTGTACAATGCCTCTTGCCCAATGTCAGCTTGGATAGGCTCCAGCCCTTGATATCTGAATGATATGATGATGATGGATGTATGGATCATATGAAAGGCTTTTATTAGTAAAATATATTGATGATTACTATTAACATATTCATTTAAGCCTCACAGACGACTTATAGGATGTATTTGTGCTCACAACTCAGTAGTTGTGGATGTCAATGTTCAAGCTCCCTTATTATTTTCATGTTACTGTGTTTTGGCTGCATTTTCCTATCAATGAGTAGTCAAATACATTTTTCCAGTACTACACAAAGAATTAGGACAAACAAACACGTAACATGGACTTGGGCAGATCCACATACTGAAGTTCAGATCACAACCTTTTGGACCTAGTTCTGTGCCTCATACTGTAAAAATAGTATTTCTGGCTGGACAATGTAAAGACATATCTCCTGTAACCTAAAAAAAAAAACCACTATGGACAGCTGATAGTGTATTTATCATGCTTGTGCAAACATTTGAGTATCCATCACTTGTCTGACTCATGGTTGGATGAATAATCAGACACAGGAAATTACAGTGAAGCTGGGAGACTGAGCTGCACAGCTAATGTTGAGCTGTGAGTACAAATACACCCAACGAGTCTGCTCTCAGGTTAATAAAAAATATTGTTTATGCAAGCCTTTTTTAATGTCCTATTATCAAATTTCATTTATAACTGGAAGTGGCTTAACATCAGCGTCAATATGAAACCAGCTAATGGCCCCCGTGTCTGTTGGTATTTTCAGTGTCCTTTTTTAGGCATATATAAATTAGGAAATGATTAAAACAGAATTTAAAAAAACAACCAAAAATATAACAGTATCATGTATTAACAGCATGGCTATTCCCACCTTTACTTCGACAACACATGAAGGTGTGGGGATGTGGTCTATCATGCTGATAATCTTGTCCCACTACAACAGGCCTAAGTCAGACTGGACTGCAGTATGAAACTGTTGGGACACTTATCTGAGCTTCATTTGGAGAAAATCCCTGGATTACTGTAGTGTCAAACATGCACAAACAAATAAAAATCTACTTTTGTGCAAAGTGCATTTTCATTTATCTCTGATTGTATTTGGGAAACCCTGTCCATGCAATAGGTGTAATAGCCCTCTGAAATCGAGTGTGTTTTCCCAGCAGGATTGAAATGTTAAATCTTTTGAGTCTAGGCCTCAGACTAAATGACACAATTTCACTGTCTATTTCCCAAATGTTTCACATCCAGTCTCTTAAGAGGGATATATTTTGTACTCAGCTTTAAGCCCAGGGGGCACAGTGCATCCTAATTCAACATGTTGCCTGTACAACTCTCACTTCCTCTCCATCTCCAACAAACAAACCCATGTGAATCTAACTCTGATCTTCTCTTAAGTTTGAAATTCTTGTTTTGTTGTACAGTTGTTATACAGTATTTATGTATTTGACTTGAAAATAATAGTACGGGGCGTGACCAGCGAGCTATGGAGTAGCTGTGTTCCTGAGAGGCTCTGCTCGACTTTTAATCAAAACATAAATTTCCCACGGTAAAAACACTTGAATTATTGCTAAAGTACAGTGTAGAGAGATGACGAAGAAGAGGAACAACAAAGGAGGGAAAAAAGATGACAAAATGACCGACGAGCTCGGTGGAATGGACGATACTGTAGCTACCGAGCTAGCCGAAGCTGCCTCGTGTGCCACCTCATCGTGCCCGGAGCCGAACCCATCTACAGCAGATCTCATGAAAGCCATCACCGCATTGAGTCAAAATGTGGACACCAAATTTACTACTATCTCAGACGCCATTGGCACCATGCAAACAACCCTGGCCTCCGTGTCAGGGAAGGTACGTGACATGGAGGAGGCTATGAATGGGCACGAGGACAGGCTAACCTCACTGGAGAATTTATGTAAAAGCCTGCAGGGAAGCTTAAGTGAACAACGGAAGAAATTAATGGACCTGGAATCTCGTTCAAGACGTCAAAACATCAGAATCATTGGTATCCCAGAAGGCATAGAGAAAGGAAATCCAGTGGAGTTCATTACCAAGCTGATTCCGGCTCTGCTCGGCGCGGAACACTTCACTAATCCAGCGTTGCTTGTGGATCGGGCGCATCGCTCCTTGGGTCCAAAGCCGGCGGACGGGGCTCGCCCACAGCCGTTCATTGTCAGACTCCACTACTGCCAGACTCGGGAGCTCATCCTCAAACTCGCCGCGCAAAAATCACCACTTCAGCACAACGGGACGAAGCTTTTCATCTTTCCAGATTTGTCAGTGGAGGTTCTCAACCAACGCAGAGCGTTTAATGAAGCCCGCAAGATGTGCAGAGGTGCCGGATTCCGCTACGGATTCCTTCACCCGGCGCGTTTCTGTGTGACCGTGGAGGATGTCACCAGGGTTTTTAACAACTCAGATGAGGCAGAGGTGTTCCTCCGTGATAAGATCTCCGTCTCCTCCTCTTGAAACAGACGGCCATTGGCGGAGACTATGGACTTTTCCAGCTGGTTCTATAAACATATCTGACCATAGGATGCACTGTTATTTTTTTATTTTTTTAAGGTATTTTCTTGTTTGTTTGTTTGTTTTTTCCATTCTATTTTTGCATAAGGGATTACAATGTACTTTTGAACTTAACATTTTTCGAGCAGGCCTGGGAGTTAAAGGAGCGATGCTTACGCACCAGTGGACACTGGGTGAGTTTGAAACGGGCTTCAGTTGGGGGAGCCTGTCAAGTTTACGGGGGTGGGGGGGTAAGTTGTTCAGGGAGCTCAAGTTCTTCATGTTTTATGTTGGTGGCATAACAGACATTTGTGATGTTAAGATGTTGACAGGGAGAAAGTATATTGATTAGGTTGTGAATGGCACATAATATTAGTAGCAGCTCACACAATGGCACAGTGAATATACTAAGCTGGAATGTAAAAGGCTTAGGTAACCCAGTGAAGAGGGCTAAGGTTCTTACACATCTTAAATCTTTAATTCCTGATATTATTTTTTTACAAGAGACTCATGCCAAACGTTCCATTCAGATGGTGCTACGAGCCAATTGGCTTGGGCAGATGTACCAGGCTAATTTTGGAGCTAAGGCTAGGGGAGTGGCTATTTTGTTTAGAAAAAACACACCTTTTATTCAGAGTAAAACAATAGCAGACCCCAATGGTCGATTTCTAATAGTATCTGGCTGTCTTTGTTCTACTCCAGTGACTTTCGTGAATATATACGGCCCAAATTTTGACTGTCCTCAATTCTTTAAAGACGTATTCAATACGATTCCAAATATAGACCAAACTAATGTCATTGTTGGGGGGGATATGAACTGCATTCTGGATGCAAGATTAGATAAAAAATTTTCAACATCTTCACAACAATCAAAATCAGGGCAGTTTTTAAAGACAGTTCTTGAAAATCTAAACATTGTGGATATATGGAGGTTTTTATATCCCACTAGCAGTGAGTTTTCTTACTTCTCTCCAGTGCATAAGTCTTACTCTCGCATCAATTATTTTTTCCTTGATTCTAAACTAAGTTCAGCAGTGATTGATATCACCTATCATCCCATATTAGTTTCGGATCATAGCCCTGCGTCCTTAACTTTGAAAATTACAGACTTGAGCACAAGAAGCTGCAAAAATTGGCATTTTGATGCTGCCCTTCTAAAAGATGAAGTCTTTCACAAACGTATGGAGGAACACATTTTATTTTTTCTTAAGTCTAATGACAGGGGTGATGTTAATGATTCAGTTTTATGGGAAAGTATGAAAGCAGTCATGAGGGGTCATATTATTTCATATAAATCATGGAAGAGTAAAAATCAAGAGGCAGCTTTGAAAGACATGGAGTCTGAATTATGTGGACTAGAACAGTCCTATCAGGCTACCCCTACAACAGACACCTTGGGTAAGATCACCAAACTTAAATGTGAGTACAACACCATGCTCTCTAAATACGTCTGTTCTCAAATGGTAAGCTCCAGACAAAAACTGTTTGAGTTAGGGGACAAGCCACACAGGTTGCTGGCTAGACAACTTAGGCACTCTCAGGCATCATGGGCTATACTCCAAATAAAGAATAAAAAGGGACAGATTGTTACAGATCAGCAGGGAATAAATAAATGTTTTGAGGATTTCTGTCGTAATCTATACAGCTCAAACAATATTGCCAGTGAGGACGAGATTAATGAGTTCCTAGATGGATGTGATTTACCTAAGCTTGACCATGATGCTGTAGCGGAGCTGGATGCTGAGATCACTTTGGAAGAGGTGAAAGCAGCAATTGCCCAGTTCCCAAACAACAAGGCTCCTGGGCCTGATGGGTTTGGGGCAGAATTTTATAAGGCATACAGTTCATTGCTGGCACCTTTAATTCTACGTATGTTTAATCATTCTAGGGAAGCAGGCTCACTAACTAACTCGCTCTATCAAGGCAATATTGCTCTACTTCTGAAAAAAGAACGTGATCCTGCGGATGTTTCCTCCTATAGACCTGTATCTTTGCTTCCATTCGAAACCAAATTAATTAGCAAAATATTAGCCAACCGTCTTAAGAGTCATATTGCCAAAATCATTCACCCAGATCAGACGGGGTTTATCCCCAACCGTCACATATACTTTAACATGAGAAGACTCTTTAACATATTATATAGCCCTCTACGCGATACGGAAGACTCGATCATCATAGTACATACACATGAAAAAGCTTTTGATCGGGTAGAATGGCCATATATGTTGTCTGTATTATCTAGATTTGGATTTGGTGACTCCTTAATAATTGGATAAAGTTACTTTACAAAGAACCTATGGCCTCGGTAGTTACAAACCTAAATAAATCTGTGCCTTTTCGGCTCTGTAGGGGGACACGCCAGGGTGACCCTCTATCTCCATTTATTTTTGCTATGGCTCTGGAGCCATTAGCCTCCTACATACGATCTAGCCCTGAAATACACCCTATAACACATCTGGATACTAAAAATAAGATCTCGGCATACGCTGATGATGTTATATTATTTATTTCAGATCCTAAAACCTCTGTACCTCCACTGCTGCAATTAATAAAGAAATTCGGGTCATTCTCGGGATACAAGATAAACTGGGAGAAAAGTGAAATAATGCCGCTGTCAAACTCTTTAGATATGGTATTCCTCAAGACAACCTCACTTAGAATAGTTTCTGACAAGTTCACAAGTCTGGGTATTACAGTCACAAGAAAACTGAGCCAATTATTACGACATAATTGGGATGAGAAAATTGTTCTGTTGGAGAGGAATATACAGTTCTGGAATACCCTACCTATATCAATGGTGGGACGTATTAATGCCATTAAAATGGTGGTCTTGCCAAGGTTCCTCTATATATTTCAATCCATCCCAGTATGCATCCCTCGGACATACTTTAGAAAGCTGGATTCAATTATATCATCATTTATTTGGTCTGGTAAAATACCAAGGATTTCGAAAAAACATCTTATTAAAAGCCGGCTCGAGGGAGGTTTTGGCTTCCCTCAGTTTAAATCCTATTATTTAGCTGCACACTTAAATATTTTTTCTTTCTGGTTTCGGTGCTCACCAGACAATAACCTGGAGGAGATGCCCGCATGGTTACAAATTGAACACCTCTCATGTCAGGGCACCTCTCTACCAGCACTCATTAACAGCCCAATAAAGATTAAAAAACATTTATATAATAATAACCGGATAGTTTATAATTCTATAAAGATCTGGAAGCAGGTGGTAACAACCTTGAAAGCACCTAAAGTATACTTGGACTCTCCTATCTGCTATAACCATGCTTTTAAACCTGCACTGGAGGATGTAGTTTTTTCAAAATGGAGAGAGAACGGCATCATCACTCTCAGAAATATTTATATTGAAGGTCACCTGGCCTCTTTTCAACAATTACGACAGGCATTTCAGCTTCCAGCTAGCCATTTTTTCCGCTACCTACAGTTGAGACATTTTTTGAGAGCTCACATTCCACAATATGAACACAAACCTCAGCATGGGGCTTTGGATAGTCTCTTTCAAATTGAACCATATACAAGTGGTGCATTATCTAAATTTTACAGAATTTTACAGTCTGTGAATAGCACATCATCAGCTCCATTTAAAGAGGCGTGGGGGAGAGAATTGGAGAGGGAAATCTCAGATGAGATGTGGGAGACTTGTATTAAGAACATCCATGATAGCTCAATTAATGCAAGACACAATTTAATACAGTTCAAGGTAGTACATAGATTACATTATTCTCCCTCCAAATTGCAGAAAATTTTTCCACAAATATCATCCCAATGCCTTAAGTGTCAGTGTGAAGAAGGGACACTATCTCACCAATTTTTATTATGTAATAAGATACAATCATTCTGGGGCTCTGTTTTTGTTTTTTTCACGAAGGCCTTTAAACACCCATGCAAACCAGCTCCTCTCACCATACTATTTGGGGTGGCCAATCCCAATGAGGTGAAGAGTAGTCACGAGGCTAGGGCCCTTTCCCTATCGACATTATTAGCCAGGAAGCTAATTCTACAGTTCTGGAAATCCGAAAGTTCTCCAACATTTGATATGTGGTTGAGAGAGCTGGGTAACGTCTTGCATTTGGAGAAAATCAGGTACATGATGTCTGCTAAAGAGGATACCTTTTTTAAAATCTGGCAACCCATTCTGGACTTATTGTCTTAAAATTGTTTGCTGTGTCATTATTTATGTACTATATGCTCTATTTCATGTCATAATACCTGTCATACTTCTGTACTCGTCTTTGTAACGTCACCAACTGCTGTTAATATGTTTTCTTTGTTATGAAAGCAATAAAATTACAAAAAAAAAATAATAATAAATAAATAAAATAAAATAATAGTACACATTTGGGGAGATGAGAGATGAAGCATCACTGGATCACCTCCAAAGTTTTATAATCTCTTCCGTGTTCTGCGACCAACATTTCCTGAAAATGTAATCAAAATCTGTTGTGAAGTTTTTGAGTTATTATCAAAAATATGGGAAACTGCCCTTTCACACAATGTTACAAATCCTTTTAAAAGAAGTCCTGGATCCACATCTTTATTTGTATCTCATCAAAATCTGTTTTTGAGTTATATTGCTCATAGACAGACAGACAAATAACTAACACTGACACAACCAAAACCTCCTTGGTGGAGGGAATAATGTTTATCCTGCAACTTCAGAGGTCTGTTTGATTAATGAAGTTAAGTAATTGAAGTTTTGCCCTTAAAAGGGCTTTTGAATATATTTGGGGAAAATATATTTTAGTTCTCAAGTATACTTGAGAGAGAAAATCGATGCTATTACTCAAACACATGCACACAGCACACTGCTTACTGCAGGGCTATTTGAGGCCACAACACTGACATGCACTGAGCATTCATCCATCACATGCACAGATGATTTTTAAAACCTGGACCACTGAGGCCACATTTTTGAACCCTTGGATGTCATAAAGTGTAGTTGAAATGTATTGTTTGATAAAAAGCTATTTAAACTTGATGAAGTTATTCTTGTTGAAATGTAATGTTTTAATTGTATTATTTTGCATTGATGCCTGCCTCTGACAAAATAAAGTATTTATGTTTGGATACAGTTCATCCCAATTTCAAGTTAATTCCCATTAATTCCGATGAATTTCCTTTATTCCGTTTATTCCCATTAAAAGTTTCAAATTCAGAATATTTCCAAAATTCCCAAGCTTGACTTGGAAAGTTTCTAAAACGTTTCTGAAAATGTACTGGAAATTTTCTGCCCCCTTGCATCCCTACTCATGATTACTGTTAAAAAGCATTACAAATGAACACACCTGAAACTATAATTATACAGCACTTTTTTTGCATTAAGCTGCACATTCTGTAAGGTTTTTCTTAAAGCCTTTGAAGGAACACCTTCTGTAGTTCACAGAACTAAGGTGGTTGGTAAGATTTATATGTATTCATGGTTTTATAATATGTGATCTGTCAAGTTTTAACGTGTGTTACTGAAATTTTGAACTTTACCAGGTTTTCTACTTAATTTTGCTGTTCAAAGTATTTCAAAATTAAAAATCGTTTTTCACCAGTTTTGATTAAACATTACTTGGATTAACTTCTACAGGCTCATAAAATAGTGCAATACATGTTAAAGGGGATCATTTTTGCTTTATTTTCAATATTGTGTGCCCTTAGACTTTGGCTTGGCATTAGATGTTCTGCACTGGTTTTGAATGTAAGAGGAAAAAAATACTGACATATAAGCTGTAAAAAACGTTTAATGTGGGGATAGTTTAACTGTAAAAGACTCTGACAGAAATAAAATTTAAAAAAAGAAAAAGTTGTCTAAAAGAATCTCCAGCTCAAGTGGACAAAGCTATCAAACGTCAAACTTTAGAGATGCTTCATTTAGGAAGGAATATATTCAACTTTCAGATTTTTTTTATTAGCCTTTGAGGCACTTTAAATGAAACTTCAAACTTTATCCATTAGTCCTCAAAATCCTGAACAAGTCTACGAGAGGTAGACCTGAATTTGTCATATTTTTTTCTTTCCAAGTGATCAAGAATTTAGAATACTCCAAAAAACAGCTTTAGTGTCTGTCACACCTCCATCTGAAAACAAGAGCTCAAACTCTAACAACCAGCGTTCAAAACTGAACAACAGAGATCCTGAAGAGTTGGCACATATGCCTAAACTCAGAAAAATAACATATCTCTCCACATGCAGACTCTGTCTCTGAGCCCTGGGGAGCCACCAGCTGACTACTCCATGTAGCTCCGGTAAAACACGCCGTCCATCCTCACACTGACAGCCAACAACAAACATGCAGGGTCAGCACGTCCAAAAGAGAAACAAAAACACTTACGGGTTGTTGGCATAGCTCCATGCGCACCAGTGACATGGCTGATAATCCACAATGAGACCGGTAATAACGCCGTGAATCCCGGGGCAGGACGGAGCCGGTGCATGTTCACACGACGCAGCGAGAGGACGCAGCAGAGCAGAGGGAACGATAGTCAGCTCCTTCACACTTTCCTCACAGCAGAGGACTGAAGAGAGGAGTCTGCTGCACGGACTCCCTTTTCTCTCTCTCTCTCTCTCTCTCTCTCTCTCTCTCTCTCTCTCATAAGCAGATGATGTAAGAATCGTCCCCACAAACACGCTGGTCCGTGCTCTCAAGCGAAACGCACACCCCGCTGCAGCAGTTTCGCCTCATGCTCAGTAAATCCTGCTTTAAAGGCGACATCAGCCTGGTGTCCTCCTGCACAGGGTGTCCAGAGGTGGCTGTGGGCTCAGTTCAGTCTGCAGAAGTTCAATGAGGAATGACTGAGCTCAGCGCCAAATGCACTGAAGTGATTTCTCCTCTCCAGCTCCTGTGCGCTGTCCATGGTGCTCAACCAAACTCTCTCTCTCTCTCTCTCTCTCTCTCTCTCTCCCGTCTCTTGAAGTCAGACAGTGCCCCCCTTCTTCTCTTGGAGGTGGCAGCCTTCTGCTCCAGTCTCATCAAAAACAAAAAAGCAGAATAAACAAAATAATGACAGCCACTTTTTCTGGGCATGATGTTTCCCTGTGCCTCAGCTGATTTATTGTAAACTGCCACTTAGTGAAGAGCACTTACAGGGATGCAGAAAACTGGACATGGTGACATGCAATCACTTTTCACAAAAGGCTTCATAAATCAAGGTATGAACAGGTTCTTGACATGTGCGATGTTTTCCTTCACAATTAAATTTATTGTCTTGTTGGCATGAATGTGAGGCATTATCGTCAAAGCATTTCATAAGAGTAAATAGATACATAATATAATATAATATAATATAATATAATATAATATAATATGAAAAGGAATGAAGGAAAATAGTTATGATGATAAAAATTCGTTATACTGTGACAGTAAAGGTTTGCTTCAGCACCAGCAGTCTGAGCAGTCAGGTTTCACACCCAAGACCGCATCCTGGCGCTTCTGGTCTTAACTGAGCACTGCCGGGAATTCAATACAGGCTAACTTGCAGCCTACAGTATATTGACTTTCGAAAGGTGTTTGACTCAGTGAGTCAGGGTGGCCTTTGGGGGATTCTGGCGCTCCGTGGCATCCCATGTGCGCTCTCACAGCCGATGTCTGCCCTGTATTTAGGTAAAGCACTGTGAAGTGTGGTGGCTCTATCTCTGATTCTTCCTAGTTGATCAGGGATGAGGCAGGGTTGTGTCCAGGCCCCTACACTTTTCAGTGCTTGTATGGACTGGATTATGGGGTGGGTAACAAGTACAGTAAACTGTGCAGTGTCACTCGCCGGATCACTGATCTGGACTTCGCTGATGATGCTGTGATTCTTGTGGAGACTGTATCTGGTGGGGGACTCTTGAATTGCTGAGTGAGGAGGCTGAACGCTGGGACTGCAGGTCTCCTGGGTTTAAACTAAGATTCAGGCTTTCGGGGATGCGTATCTTGTCATGAAGTCTGTTCCTGTGGGTGGTGAGAGCGTGGAAGCTGTGGAGCAGTTGCGGATAAAAGTCAGAGTCTTGCCGATTTTGCGAGGCCTGGACACTGACTAGTGGCCAGAGACGCCTGCTGGACTCCTCCATGACTATTTCCCCTTGACGCATTTTTGGGTATTGTTGGCAGGACCATGTGTTCAATTCTGACGAGCTCTATACCGGAGCAGCAGATGCGCTTCTATAGGGCACCTATGGGCTTTCCTGAACCTGATCCAGCTCACCGTATACTGAGTGGGTGCCCAGGACCGGTGGTTTGGACAAGACCACAAGGGTAAAGCGTGCATCATTGAGGGGTCAGCTAAAAGGATACCTGAAGAGTTGGAATATGGGGCTGGCACAGGCCTTGACAAAGGCTATCAGGAGGCCGGAGAAGTACAGGGAGCAGGTCGGTGAGGTGAAGGTGCCAAAACGGCATATGCTTATACCTGAAAGAAAATTAAGATAAAAAAACAAAACAGTTTATTTTTAGGCATGCCTTTTTACTCTGCCTTTTAACTAATGTTTATTATTATTATTATTATTATTATTATTATTGTTATTATTATTATTATTATTATTATTATTATTGTTCATTTTATTCTTCACCCCAGGATTCAAATATAAGCACCATTTTTTTGCTTTAGAAATCTTAGAGGTGCCGGATTTTAAACAAAAAAAATGTAAACAATAAAAATATTTAGGTCTAACTAGCATACAAATACAGCTGCTTCAATTTTTTCCCTCCAGCTCAGTGCCTGCTGACTTCCAGGAAAATACATGCCAGTTACCAGCCGACTTTAAGCCACTGAGAGTCCCACCCAGATCTTTGGAAATGTGCCTAAATTCCACCATCAGTGTTTGTTTTTTTTTTACCCCAATTGTGTGTATTTCTAAAAAGATCACTCTTTATTACCCATACTGCTGCCAGCCATATGGGTTCTCCTAGTTACATACTGGCTTAGTGTCATGAGGTAATTCTTGATAAAACTGTTTCGACTGCAGTTGTTTTTTGGGGATGTAATAAAGATATAACGATGCAAAGAAACCTTCAACAACATGTTTGATATTCCAGATGCATGCATGAATGTATGTATGTGCGTGTTTGGGTTGGACGTTGATCAGGTTGGTGGGTAGGGTCTTATTTTTTATTTTATTTTTGACACATTACAGAAATGTACTTTCAGTGGTTGTGTCTTCAGATTCCACTAGTTGTCCTCAGGCCTCCAAACACTTTGATGCATTTGTCCACAATCATCTAATTTGTCCCAGTAAATAGGGGATTTTCTGAGTGTTGCTTGTGTGAGTCATGTGTGTTATTTCCTCTCTCACAGCCTCATATTCAGGGCAGGATGTGAGGAAGTGGAGCTCTTTCTCTGCCTGTAGGGTGTTGTGGTAGGGGCAGAGTCTGTCCTCCTCTGGAAGCCGGCTCTTCATGTGGAATTTAAAGAGCTCAGGGATCTGAAAATGCTTTATTGTCTGTTTGGGGCTGGATAACATTTTAATTTTCTTTGTTTCTTGAGTTGCTTCTTCCCAGTATTTCTCATTAATTTCTTAATTACTCGATTTGCTCTTATTTTAGGGGTGTTGGGGTCCTGAGTCTGATTTGGTTGAATCGGGTGGTTGCTGTGGTCCTGGTCCTCCCTAGGCTGGTTTATGAATTTTGGGAGAAGCCTTTGGATCATCAGGTAAGGTGAGCTCATTTCACCCGAGCAATTTGGATTCAGTGTCTGGGGAACACACAGCAACTTATTTGAGGAAATTTCCATACTGTCAAGGGTTAAGGGAAGGATTCAGATTTGCAAATCAACATCTTGTGTAGTCTAAATCTGCACAGCCGACTGGCTCATTCGGAAATAAGGCCAAATGCTAAGGGCGTCACGAAACTCAGAAAAAAATTAACCTTCAAAATAATTATATTAAAACTAGTTATTACTATTTACTCTTAAAACAGAAAAGCTTACATTGATTCAAATATAAAGAATTGCCCAATTGAAATGACTACAAATGATAATACCAAATAAATTACCCTTATGTATAGAGTTAATGTGCAAACTGTGCTGTCATTTAAATTGCTTGATGTTGACTGTTGTATTTTAAATTTATTACTATTATTCTTATTCATTCACTTATTTACAGGATTTTTATTTTGTGGTAGGGGAATTATATTATATTTCAGCTTTTTTGTACTTATATTTTTTAAGAATGTACATTGGGTGACATGTTGTCTTATAAATTAAAGACAATATTATTTAATTTCCTTTGTAAGCATATTTAAATCACAGATGGAGGGGGGTGCCATAGAAAATCTTGCCTAGGGCACCACATTGGGTAGGACCAGCTCTGTGAACCTATTTTTCTAAGTTCTGAAGCACAGGAAAATCTGTGAGTAATTTTGCAACTATTTGTTTAGTTGGTTTATTGGTTTATTCATTAGGAGATAATGAACGAACATGCTGGTCCTCCACATATAAATATTTATCACCATTGCCTCTCCGTCACTGTCACCTCTTTACATTACACATTTACCAGTAGAGCACAAAGCATTCATCTAAAAAAAAGCAAAGTTAATGAAAATGGAAAATTGGAAACAAACAACTCAAAGAGATTTAATTTGTCTCATCTGTTTCTCATGATGGACTTATTATGAAAGTCAGCACGTCATAGATGATGGACCGTGCTCTATGTATTTTACAGAGATTCACTTACTGCTTCTTTCTGCCAACTCCATCAAAATTTTACAGCTTCATCATGCATGATATAAAAAACATAAAAATGACCACCGACCAAGTTTGTTAGTTTGCTCATCAGTGTAGCTGCTGGATATACCATGAATATACTGATGCTGGAGAAGTTCACAGAAGATTAAAATCATATAGGCTCCATCACCTGGAACCATAAACAAAATGATTTTCAAGCAATCTAGTTTCAGATACAGCAATAGCCTTGAAAGTTTGTCAGCAGCAGAGTTTTCCCAAAATAAGAGAACAATTCAACAGAAGCTTGTTTTCTGATTATGTTAGGACAGGCTATGTCCCCATTAGGCAGGTATTTTTAATAACAGAGTTTTTCTGTGAGTTTTTTTTTCCTTCTGTCTACATGTAAACAGTGTTTTTGGTCACTGGATATATTTTGGAAATCTCTGGACAAAGTAAAGATGTTTGAATGCACCATTTTGGGTTGTCTACATGTGGACAGGGAAGAGGACATTTTGGGCCTGAAACTTCACACTTGGTGATGTCACACTATGCAACAGTTTCCCTGTTGTTTAATAGTGTTGCACGTTGTTAACTGTTGCTGTTTTAAAGTGTTGATAAAAGAGACTATTTACATGCCAACACAGACTTCCTGTCACTCCTCCACTATGATGCTGGATTGAAAACACTCCAAGGATACAAACGCTGCCGATGTTTTGAATGAAACCCGGTGTAATTATTTTACAAGTGACCATGGTGATTGGTGACCCATGGTCACCTGCTCTGTGGTTGCCATGGTTATAACAGTTGTTGAAACCAACAAGATTACCCATGAAAGTGTTTCTTAACAGGATTTTATCAAGATTATCAGATAAGTCTCAAATTGAAATCTAAACAAATAATTACTTACTCAGCACACCAGCTGTCACCAGTTAACATAGTCACAAATTAAACCCTAACACCAGTTGGACATTGTAGTAGGAATAGATGTGAAAAATGGGCATAGCCTAAAGCAGAGCCATAAGTTGTTAATGGGTCATAATGGAAGCTGCCATTCTATACATGTCATCTCAACTGAACTTTAGCCCAACCTCACACAGGAAGAGGCCATATAGAGACATGCTGCTATTTTGTTAAACACAAAGCAAAATAATGTTATAAGTCCCAAGACATTTGAATGCCTTCAATTGGCTCGATGTGAAGGAAGAAATCTGATGGACTGAGTAATCTGTGACACCAACCGCTTCAAGTCAATTAAATTGGTCCCCCCTCTAGGGAGCAGGTAGAATTTTATAAATCACTTTTTTATGCCCGCTGATCATCAACTGCTGAGTTTCTCCCTTTGCTGCCATCTGACATTTATGTGTCACTGGTACCATGTGACTGCAAGCAACTCATAAACAATCTAATTTCAGGATTTCAGGCCTTTATAATGATGTAAACATTGTCTCCCTTGGAAGGAATCCAAGTATCTTAGTTTTTTCTGCTTTGGTAAAGTACTAGACAGAATCACATGTCCCCTCTCTACTACAGCTATCACTTTTCCCAAAAGTCAAATACAATCGGTTTTCAAGCAAACATGCCAATAACCCAGGATATTAGACATTAGATCATGTTACTGTTTACCTCTCAAAGGCCACACCTATGGGTCGGATGTCCCTACATATGAATCTTGAAATCTTGACCGTGATGGTCTTTTTCTTGCCTCTAGTGGGGGCCAACAAATGAGTCAGTATATTTGTCGTAGATGAGGTGTGGGCCAACTGCCTTACACATAACCGACACAGAGCCCAGTCTTAGTTTATTTTGCCACTGGCAGTGTGGAGCCCAAAGTGCTTCCACTGAGTGGCTTTGCCTTTCCGCCATATTCTTGCAGTGTACTTCTTGTTGTTGAGGTCAAGAGAGAGATGGACAGTCAGGTTGTACAGGGAGCACCATCCGTTGGATTGGGTGGCTCACACCTCCAGGCATCCCAGTTTACTGCTGATATTCTCCATTTGAATGTATACTTGCAGTTCAAGTACAGATTTTTATTCTCAGATGGATACTTGAATATCTAGAATAGGGTGACAGCCCTATACCATATTATTAATCCTGTACTTTATTACATCTTGTTGTCTATATGGTTGTTCTGACAAACGTGACTGGCTAAAAGTGCTTCATTTTATGTGAGATATAAACTAAATTTCTTATAAATATTTCTAATGAGGGAAAAAATAACACTGACATTTTCAGGAAAGAGAACTTTCCAGTGTACATCATGATGCCCTTCTTTCAGTAGTGTAATGAGCAAGCATTTTTGCCCTAAGGCCCATCTTAGGTACATTTGGAGGCAAGACATCAATAAATAAATACAGCAAACCTGCTGTATTGACATCTCAGGGAATAGTGCATGGTCAAGTGAAACAATACGAACATAATGCACCCCAGAAAAATGTGGTGGTTCAGGTCAGAGAAAGCTGTCACATTAAATTTTAAACAGTTTCTTGCAAACCCTCAAACTCCAGAAGAAGCAGATATGGGGGTTATTTTTAAAACAGTGTCAGGGTCTTAAAGATTTTGCTCAAAATATCTCCCAAACAATACCCCGCATGACACCACTCATATATTTATTGGATGGGATTACAGCTGCTGGTTTTCATATTGTCTGTAAAGCCAACCGTTCTGACATTATCAGTGTTTTGTTAATACTCTGCCTGAGGATTATGTCAAAGACAAGATTAACTTGACATTTTCCTTATTGCTCACAAAAATATTAATACAATTCCAGTGGCAAAGATTGTCAAAGTCTGTCACAACAACAAGAGATTCTAAGTTACATAGTTAAGAGATATTGTGAATCACAAATTAGAAAGAAACAAAGATAAAGACAAAGGGCACAGAGCTGCTGATGCTGCCTTTACTGCATGAATTTAAGCCCTATTTCTACACCTGCGCGGGTCAGACAAGTTTCCTTTCTCTCGTTAGACAAGAGACTGACACAATCTACACTAGCAAGGAAGGATTGTATTCTCATTATGTCACAGCATAATTGGTTTCTAAACATTTCATGGCCCTCAACGAAACCAGTATAAAGGAATCAGTGAGGAGCAGGAGATGTGGAAGATGGAAAAATTAGATCAGGGTACCAAGACGTAATACAAGCGATTAAGATTAGATCACTTATCTCTTCGGTTCATAAGTCCGCTATTCATTCCCAGTGTACCACTCAGCTCTGCACTCCCACTCTCAATAGGTTTCCTTTTCTATTCCAAATGAATGTACTTTATAATCTATGGCTGTCTCTCACACAGGCCAGGTAAAAAAAAAATGCTGATTATGTGGTAATTTTTCACTTTTTTTCATCTTCTTATCACATGCCATAGCTTTATGTGACATCACTGCTGCTTGATTAATAATGCATATAATCCAGCCTGTGGTTATTAGTAGGCAGAGTTTTTTTTTTAGACATTTGACTTCCTCTTCTCCCACTTTTCTCACTAGAAGAGGGATCTTTCAAATATACAAGCTCCAAATGTAGGGTAACACATATGCTATCCAGAAGAATCATGAGAAGAAACCCAAGCAGAGACCAGGCAGATTAGATGTTAAAGCTATAACAGTTGATAATACTTAAATAAATTAATGATAAAGTAGTCAGTGCTTTATTTTATAGTAAACATTCCTTGTTTTGAGATTAATGGGTCATACACTATGATACCAAACATTAGAGCGCAGTCCCAATATAAATTCCCAATAACACAATACTGAAGTTGCTTTGATCAAGTTGTATATGCAAGTTAAGTTCAGAAACTGCTCTCTCAAGTGAGTTTAGTATGCACAAAAGCAGCGTTATATTTGGGTCCCTCCGCTGAAAACAGCCACCCTGTAAGCAGTAGAGCCCCCTGATATCTGGAGACCCCTTTCACCCAATCCATCAATCCTCCGTCAGACAAATATTACCGTCCTCCAGATTAACAAAACCATGCACAAAAATCCTTCATTCTACCTGCAATACTCATCATTCTGGAGTTTTATCAGCTTTTGATCTTTTTTTCAATTATTTTTAATGTCCAGGTATTTGAAATGTCTCTAAATATTTAGTTACATTTACTGTTTAAACCAGTGGTTCCCAACCTTTTTTGGGACATCACAAACTCCTGGGGACCCCAGAGACCTTTTTTTTTTTTTTTTTTCCTAGAATTAGTTTTTTATTATTTTAGTTATACTGTGTTGCAAGTACAGAGTAGCCAGGATTAGTGCACAAAGTGACAATTTTATTTTCCCTGATCAGGATATAGGCTTTATTTACAAGGCTGAAAATTAATACTGAATTAACAATCTCTCATATTTAGCTTTTAGTTTTTGAGCTTCTTCCTCCCCACACATTGTTTTTACCATTTCGATAGCAGCTGGAAATATTAATGTCTCAGCAATGGTATGCTGCTTCATGGCCCTAGCAATGAGATAGCTCACCTCCAAAGATGCTTTTAGTGCCCTCTCACTAATCGTCACAGCCTTTTTGAAGTACACTCGCTGCTTATTCAGCTCGGCAAATTTCTATTCGAAAAAAGATCTTGGTTTGCCGACATGTTCTTTGTGTGTTGTCTCAAAGTGTCTTTTAAGGGTTTCATACTCTTGGCAGACAGGACGTTACCACACAACGTCTCCTCGTTGCCTTCGATGACACTAATAAATCCATATTGAAGGAAACTTTCGTCGTATTTTCTCTGTCTTTTTGGTGTCTGTTTCTCCGTTCCTCTTGGAGCTGTCTTTCCGGGGTCAGGTGATCAAAGAAATCTTTCCATTTTGTTTTATGAGTGTTTTTTTTCCTACTGACTGCAAGTTTGTGTGTTAAGTTGAAGCGAGGGAACTGAAGCAGCGGTAACTGTAAAGTCATGTGATCATGACCTTCAATCAAGTTGTGCCAGCTCAGACATTTTTAAATGCTGTATTTCATTTGATCTACATTTATATTTGAGAAAGTGAAAGTATAGAATACAGGTGTTTAAGATAGTGTGTGGTGTTTTAATTTTAAAAAGAATAATAATTAGTTAAAAATATATATTTTTAGCACTAGCCTAATTTCGTTTTGTTTTTTTATCAATTACTAGACATTTCAGGCGACCCCACGTGAGGTCCTGACCCCAGGGTTGAAAAACACTGGTTTAAACCTTTAAAGGAGAGTTTCTGTCACTGTTTAAAACAGTCGGGAAAGTTTATCTGTTTGTCCATGCATAAGAGGCCATGCTTTATGTTAGTAACACTGGTCAGAAGCCAAATTCCTTTATTCTAATATTTTGTGTTCCCAATAGCACAACAATATTTCCAAAATGAGGCTTCCCCCTCCTAGCTAATCTTCACTGGCTTCCTGTCAATTTTTTGAATTGATTTAAAGATTTTACTGATCGCTTTTATAGCCCCTACTGGTCTGGACCCAAAGTATATATTAGAACTATTGACTTAATACGAGCCGAAGGAAAGAATGTGTCATTTCATTATACAAGCAAGTATATTTTACAGGCATTTATATTTTTATCCAAGTATAAGTAAGACTGAAGTGTTTTTATAATCATGCTCATTAGCAAGCCATGTGTGTGTAGAACAAATAGAGAAGGTCAAAAACTCCTGAGAGACGCTAGATCACTCAGTACAAGTATTGTTTAATGCTGATGCTTACGAAACAGTAACTGTAGAAATGTCATGTTCATGAGAGTGTTTGTCAGAAGAGAAGTGTTTGTCAGTTGTGAGAGTAGCAATACAGGAACAGGGTGTTACTAGAGGAGTCAGATTAGTGCTTGAGGTACATAGCGGTGGCTAACATGTATCTTTCAGGTGGAGGGTCACACAAGACAGCGTGACTAGGTCTCCCTGGTGATCGACGTAAGAGAAATAATAACAAATGGAAAGGATGACTGGCGCAGCCTGGAGGCTGGCACAAATGAGGAATATGAACCAATTAGAAATCGACAACACCCGAAGACTTCACATTTCAATATTACAAAACCATTGTTAGCCCATAAAAGGGTTCAGGGACAGATAGTCGGGGTTCAGACTTCGTGAACTTGACCCCAGCAGTGTATGCTTGTCAGGGATGCGTAATTTGAACCCAGAGCCTCTGTATTGCACATTCTTGACTCGAGTTGTAATTAAAGCGTTGGATAACTGAGGCCAGTCCATCTGCTGCCTCTTCACTCCCATCAAAGAATGTGCAGGATGAGTGTTCAAAGGTAGAGGTATTATTTAAAATAATCAAGATTTTTAGACAAAACAATTTTGATAATTTTCCATGGGTAAAATTAACTCATCAACAC
The DNA here is from genome assembly GCA_037902135.1 of Cetoscarus ocellatus. Lineage (NCBI taxonomy): Eukaryota > Metazoa > Chordata > Actinopteri > Labriformes > Labridae > Cetoscarus > Cetoscarus ocellatus. The sequence goes on from JBAMNC010001759.1 coordinate 618,412, forward strand.
AAGGCTTAAGACTAAAGACAATCAGCCTTTCCTTTCAACCTGCCAGAGGAGATAGGGCACGCTGAATCAGTGACATCATCATGAGTTTAGTTAGTTTTGCTTTTTGGTGTTATTTAACCTCTTGTTCTTGTCATGTTTCCTCTTGCTTCATTATGTTCCCTGACCTTGAGTGTTTCTTGTTCAACCTCTTAACCCTGATTGTGTCTGACTTTGTGATTGTCTGTCTTCCAGTGGTTGATGGCTCCCTCTGTGTAAGTCTGTGTGTCTGCTGTCAGTTTGTCCTGCGTGAACCCTGCATGTTGCTAGATGTTTCCTGTCAGTTCTCTGTGGCTCCCTGTGAATCTTCCCTGCCGTATCCTCAAGCTTCTTTATGTTCCCCAGAGTTTTTGTAAGTTTCCTCATTGTTATTGTTATTTTTGTAATTTTTATTTATTTATTTATTTATTTATTTATTTATTTATTTATTTTTTGGGGGAGGGGGGGTAATTTTCTGTTTTGGAGTGAGTTTTTGTTTGATCCTGCTTTATGTTTAATAAAGACTTTGACTTAATTCCTGCACTTGGGTCCTCTTTTTGTAAACTCTTCAAAAACCATTGCAGATGTCTTTTAAATCACTTTTTAGAATTGCTTTTACATGACGCTGTCTTTATTGCTTACATACTCTTTGACCCATTTTGTTAGCTACTTATTTCAACTTTGTATTTTACAATTACTTATATTAGTATATTCCTTTCTATGAACTGCTTCACGAGAAACAGTTCATAGAAAGTCTTTGGGAATGGGCAGAACCTTTCAAAAGCATATCTGGTAGGTAATTGGACAATTGTTCTGCCAATTATATTCCTTACAGGCTAATCAAATAATTTAGTAGGCAGGCAATACAGCCGCCATGTAAAGGACATAATTGAACAATCTCTCGGCCATGCTGCTCTGGGCTGCTCACAATTTTGTAGTTCGGAGCTTGATAAGATTGATCTGCCTGATTCAATATCTGTAATCACCAGCTGCACAGCAAGGTTATTCTTTGGGAGCCTCTAACAACATATTGTTTTGCTACTTGCTTCCCACTGTGTTTTTCTACCAAGGGCTCCCGAGAGGTGTAATCTGGTCTTGTCTTCCCAATATTTAGTGCAATAAATTGGAAAATATCCTTTCATCCAAGATAGAAAAACTGGATAAAATTGGAGTGTCAACCCAAACCACAACCTCTCAATGGCCCACTTGGGGCAGTTCCCTGAGCACTTGCGTCACATTAAAGCTATATACCATTTTAGTTGCTTTTGTTGTTGTTGTTATCCAGCTGGACACTCAAACTAAAGAACCTTCAGTTGTTTATTTTAACCCCAAAATTCATATTGATTTGAAAGTTTTGACTCAAAAATTAAAATGAAAGAGTTTGCATTCATCAACTAACAGCCACAACTCTTGAATGATTTACTTTCAAAAAGTGCCTTCAGTTTGTCACATCTTCGATCCTGCTGTTCCTGCTGCTGTTCTTAATATTCTGTATAATCCCCTTGTCCTAGTGTTTCAAAATAATGAAACACCCTCAAAGTATTCCTACAAAAAAGCAACTAAACAGAATTGAAAGCTAACAGTCTGTCATCACAAGCTTTGTGAATACCTGGATTTTACCATTTCACAGTGGAAGATAACTGAGTTAAACACCAAGGACCACTCACTTTTATCATCACACCTTTGTTAAAGTAGATTTCTTTACTTAATTACAGGTTTGTTTTCAAAAACGTAATTTTCATTATTGCTGAAGTAACTTCAAGCTTGAAGAACTTACTTTTCACAAGATACTTGTGTGACCTAAAAAATTACAGAATTTGTTTGTAAAAGTTCACCTTTTTCTTAAAGCCACACTATGCACTTTGTTCTTCCATCTAGTGGTGAAACTGTATTTTACATTCAAACGAGTAGTGCTTGCTAGTGCCTCACTTTTTCAAATGTGCGTTGCAACCGCTGAACTCTACGGTAGACGATATGTGTCTAGGAGCTAGGTCTTCTCTTTTTCGCTTTTTTGCTGACGAGGATTCTCCTGTGGCATGGCATAAGTATGGTCTTGCATTATGAATGAAAGTGCAGTGCAGGCTTTCAAATTTGCTGGGTCAGTGTCAAACACGTCTCACTGTGCTCCTTCTCCATTCCAGTCATGCTTGTTCTGAGCGAAAACTCGTTGAGGTTATACAAGGTGTGTCAGAAAAGTTCCAGGACTGGTGTCACAAAAGATTTATTTCAAACCCAAACTTCAAACTAAGACTTTTCCCCTTCAAAGTAATCCCAACATGTCTACAAAGCACATACTGCCGCGTTTGCTTTGTTCATTGCGTGACAAGAGGAGAGAGTTGTGGCAGGACAAGTTGTGGGTGCTTCACCATGACAACACGCCTGCTCACAATGCCCTGAGCATCCGACAGTTCCTGGCCGAGAAGAACATCGCCGTGCCGGAGCAACCTCCCTACTCACTCGACCTGGCTCTGTGTGATTTTTTTCCTCCTACTCAAGTTCAAGGGGGTCTTCAAGGGGAACCATTTTGAAGACGTGGACCACAACAAAAAGGTCGTGACGACGGAGCTGCGGAGGATCCCGAAGAATCTTTCCAGGAGTGCATGAAAGTGTGGCAGAGAAGGATGGGAAAGTGCATTAGACTCCAGGGGGATTACTTCGAAAGGGAAAACTTGTAGTTTGGATTCTAAATAAATATTTTGTGACACCAGTCCTGGAACTTTTCTGACACACCTCGTATTTATGAATGTAGACATTGTTTTTAGCTCATAAATTACTTAAATCGCTACACATTGTCCCTTTAAAATGCTACATATTCTCATGCAATATAGCTACTATTATCTGACCATTTAGCCATAAAATGAAATCATCTCCCATTGATTAACCACTTCCAACCAAGAGGAGAATAAAAACACAAATGAAATGTATGATAAAATATAAGAAATGAATACACAGTGTTACAGACTTTTTTCATTTTATTTGTTTTAAGAGCTGACTGTGACCTGGAGGTGTGGTAGCTATGCTTTTTTTTTATGAATTTGTATGTCAGTAGAGGCTTCGAGAAAAAAAACAACTCCCCATGATGCAGGTTTCAGGAGGGGATGTCATCTCTGTCTCAACCTTCAGCAGCAACCAAGTAAGCAAAGCTACCCTTTTGTCTCTTGTTCACAAACCATTCAAAACTAAAACAAGTTGTTCTTTTGTTTTGATGCCGTTTTCTTTAATTATTTTCTGTCTCTGTTGATCGTTTTTTTGATTGATTGACAGAGATTAGATTTTGGGATGAGGATTAATGTGCTGCTGGTCCAGGCTGTGAGCAACGGCAGCAGGTAGTAGAAGACGGATACAGCTAGCAGGGAACGGTTGTTCCAGACTGAGGCTTCTGCTGAAAGCCTCCAACTGCAGGCAGATACCATGGGACAGGATAGATTAAAGCAGATCGAGGCTGCTGTGGACACACTCCAGCACTGACAGAAACAGAGGTATCATTGGGACAGACGGCCACTGTCTCCTCACAGGACTGAACGCTGCAACAAAGTCTGTTTGTGTACTCTAGCAATGATTCAAACAAATGAGAACATTTTAATCTTCAAATTAGAAAAATAGTTGAAGTTTTTTCTTTGTGATTTCATTGATTAAAATGTGTCCAACATGGATTAGCCTACCTGTGCTCATGCTTTGCACATTTGGACTGATGAGGATTCTCAATCAGGTTCATATCTCCATCATCAGCCTTCCTCTTTTTCCATGATTTGACAACACTATTTGACTGAATGACAGTGCAGGGATGAGGGGGGATGTGCTGCTGGTCTCGCTTGTTAGGATCAGCAGCAGGTAGAGATGCAGGAGGACACTTCGGAACAGCGTTAGCTGTTCCAGGCAGGGACTGCCGTGGATAACCTCCAGCATTGACGGAAGCGGAGGTATTGTTGCGACAAACAGCCACCTTCTCCTCACAGGACTGAACGCTGCAACAAAGAAAAAAGTCTGTTAGTGTACTCTAGCAATGATTCAAACAAAGGAGAACATTTTAATCTTCAAATTAGAAAAATAGTTGAAGTTTTTTCTTTGTAATTTCATTGACTAAAATGTGTCCAACAAGGGTTAGCTTACCTGTGCTCATGTTTTGCACATTTAGACTGATGAGGATTCTCAATCAGGTTCATATCTCCATCATCAGCCTTCCTCTTTATCCCTGATTTGACACCACTGGTTGACTGAATGTCGGTGCAGGGATGAGGGGGGATTTGCTGCTGGTCTCGCTTGTTAGGATCAGCAGCACGTAGAGATGCAGGAGGACACTTCAGAACAGGGTTAGCTGTTCCAGGCAGGGACTGCCGTGGACAACCTCCAGCATTGACGGAAGCGGAGGTATTGTTGCAACAAACAGCCACCTTCTCCTCACAGGACTGAACGCTGCAACAAAGAAAAAAGTCTGTTAGTGTACTCTAGCAATGATTCAAACAAAGGAGAACATTTTAATCTTCAAATTAGAAAAATAGTTGAAGGTTTTTCTTTGTAATTTCATTGATTAAAATGTGTCCAACATGGGTTAGCTTACCTGTGCTCATGCTTTGCACATTTGGACTGATGAGGATTCTCAATCAGGTTCATATCTCCATCATCAGCCTTCCTCTTTATCCCTGATTTGACACCACTGGTTGACTGAATGTCGGTGCAGGGATGAGGGGGGATTTGCTGCTGGTCTCGCTTGTTAGGAACAGCAGCAGGTAGAGATGCAGAAGGACACTTCAGGACAGGGTATGCTGGTCCAGGCAGGAACTGCTGTGGACACACTCCCACAGCAGGCAGATTCTTTGGGACAGGCTTGGTTGCTTTAGCATTGACAGCAGGTGAGAAATTGCAGACAGCCATGGTTCTGGTGCTGGACTTAAAACTGCAAAAATAAAAATATAAACATATCAGTTAGTGTACTCTTTCAATCAGATACACACTAACCCACTGTTTCTCTAATGTGTTTCTTCTGACTGAACAGACAGAGACCCCCTCTTGCTGTAAAACTTTTCTGGGCTAACTAACTACAGTTGAGCAAAATTTTTGCCCAGGCTGTCTTTTTAGGGTGTCATGGTTCACCTTGACCTTGAATTAGTTACTCAAACATCATTCAAATCTGTCTGTGAGCTACAATACTCCTTAAGGTTTGAAAAAGAAGTTTTTTAGTTACAGTATTTTCATTTTAATACAGTGTAAATTAAATGAAATACAAATAGAGAAAACTAAAAGCTTCATAATCAGCTTGCCCTGCCACATATCTAATCATGTAAGAGTAACAATGAGAGGTAAGGCTTGAAGAAGAGTCAGTTGTGCAAGAAAGACATGATTAATCAAAGCTTGCATTATTGTAGGAAGTTGAAAATAAACTTCTTCTGCATCTTTATTAAAGAAAAGTCTAACATTAAAGCAGCACTGCAGATCTTTTGAGCCTTCAAATATTCTCTCCAAAGTCTGTTCAGTGGAGCTCGGCGCTGTAACAGAGAGAATGGCCCCCCTCCTACCCCCCACAGCGCTTCCCTGCTCTGTTTAGGGGCTATGTAACTTTTGCTCCCGTGACGGGGACACATATCGCGAGCGGCTGGGAGAAGTGCAAACTGCTTTACGGCACTACGTGGGATTTGGCTTCCAGCTAAAGAAGCCGGTGTTTTGCATGTAGTAGTAGCAGCCATGGCATCCGCAAAGCATGTGAGGAGGACTCTTTCTCCAGATTCAAGGGCCAAAAAGAGACTATCGGACAACGCAAGGAACAGAGCTAGAATTAAAATTGGAGCCCACTTTGCTCGGTGGCGAGAGCGTCAGGAGATGGCAAATTGCAAGACGGACGCCGAGCTTGCAAAGTTACTGCTGGAGAGGTAAGTTATGTTTTCGTCTGGTTTTCCCCCGTTCAACACTTGGTTTCAGTCGGTGGTTGCTCCGTAGCATTGCATGCTTTGTGTAACTTGGCGGACGTTGTTTTGTCACTAAATGCTACCAGCGGTTATTTGCCGGCGAGTTTCTCAGATTGCTGGAGATATTCATGGCGCCGTGTCGCTCGGTCATTCACTATTTCACTATTTCTTCTATGTCTTCCAACGTCCTGTCGACTCGCTTCTCCCGGCTCTGTATGTCAACAAATGCACGTTGCTGTGAGGCGCTGTGTTACAACAATGCAATTATACCCAACGACCAGAGCGGCCCCTCGAGAGCAGACAAACCTGAATCTTACATAGTGGGGCTTTAAATCATACTTTGGTACCCTGGTCCTGTTTTGTACTTGTACATGAAGAGGAAGGCCAATTAGGGAATGCACCCTCTTGTTAAATTGTTCTGTCTACTCCACTGTAACTGATCCATGTGAACTCGAGGGAAGGGATGTAATAATGTTTAATACGTATACATGTCTATTATGACACTTGAAGGAGACATTATATTTTAATGGCAAAGTAATGACTTACTATGAAGTGGAGCTGAACTTGCATCTTAGGTGACCCATTCTGATGAACGGATGATTGAGTGCCTGATGGGGTTTGAGTCTCATGGACCCCTCCAGGTGAAGCATCCCCTTCAGCAGCTCTATAAATTTCTTCAAATCAGCCATTTCTGCAGCTCTATCTGCATGGTCATGAGAAGAAATCTGTCTGGCCTGAAAAAAGGATAAAAACCAAGAATGTCATGAAGTGGAGGGGCGAAAACACACCTAGAGACTTTTTATAGTATTGCCTCAAAACATGATGAAGAACCAAATACATACAGTCAGAATCTCCTCCAAAGACTTCAACTTGAAGACTCTTATGTCCACAGGTGGTTCCCCTCTACCCTTCCAGGCCTCTTCTGGAGACTGAACAGATATTGTGTTTGTTAGCAGCTTTATCATGAAAATTGAACATGTACATGCAGACATAGACAGATGTCTCTCAGTGTGTGTTTAATTCCTATAAAGCTTCACCAGGTGCAGGGTTCATTTTGTCCACAGAACTGGGACAAAAATGGATCACACAAAAACAAGGTTTTTCCCAAGACAGTTAAGAGATGATGACAAGTTAAATATCTCTGATGATAACAACTCTGGTAACATGTGTGACAAATCATGATTGATTAGTTTTAGGACAGCTGCTGAATATTTCAAATCTGATTTACTTGTTTTGCAGAAAGATGTCTTTGTTTTTTTCAGTATCATAAAATAAGGGAGTATCCAGCTGTTACATAAGCTCTGATCTCACAACATGAACTTGATTTGGCTAACATGGAATCATATGATACTTAATGATCTATTTTATTTATTTTTTTATTTATTATTGTTTTAATTTTTAACACTTGACCAACTGTTTCATGTACTTGTGTGCTGTCCTGTGTGCCTGTGATGTCTTTTGTAGCTGTGTTTTTATGCTCTCTTTCAAGAAAAACTCCTTTAAAGGCAATGAACGTTTCATAAAAGATTTAAACTTCTTTAAGAAAAGGTATTTTAAAAATTAATCTACTGATTTTGGAAACAATTAAGACCTTTTAGTGTTCAGTAGCAGTTTTATCAGATTTGGACCTCAATTCTCTATTAAATGAAGAACAACAAGACAAACTTCTCTGTAGAGGATATTTTCACTCCACCTTCAACATGTTTTGCCGATAGTTTGTTTTACAAAGTGGTGAATGTTCTGCCCTTCACGGTGAGGCAATTGATCCTGCCAACTACTTTATCTGATTGGCCCACAATGAATGTGATTGATAAAACGATTGCCCAATCACCTGCTGGATAGGCTTTTGTCCCCCCATAACACTGTCTATGGGCTTTTTCTCAGATGGACTAGTGAATATATTGAACAGTCCATCTGGCGTGTCAAGTTATTTAAATATGCCACATGAGTTAAACTCTCTCACCTGTTTGTATTAGGTTTTATCTTTGATTACTATAGTTCTGATCATGCTTTTTTGATTTGGAGTGGAAATTGGCTAAAATTGAACCAAAACAAGTTTTCAGTTTTATCTAGTGTCGCCTTCACAAAACATTTTTGGTTGGATTTAAATGACTTCTGGTTTGAAAAAGCAGGAAAGATCAGGAACCACAGTATCACAGTACTCTATTTTAAGGTCCTAGTGCAACAACAGGCTGAATAGTGGAACTACTACACAAAGCTACTGCATCAACTGGAGTAGTGAGGCTATGTTACAACATTCGACAAGCTTTGGTTTGCTCAGTCTATGAGTCAAACCATGTTGACTGAATACATCCAGTATTAACAGTGATTGAGTGGGATTTGGAAATGACCAAATTTTGAACCCAAATATAAAGCAGAGAAGAGTAAGGCACACATTTGATTAGTTAGATCAGAACTTACCTTGAACTTCCATTTGTTTGGTGGTTTGCCCACTTTGTCGAAGAAGCGGTGAGTTCTTTGGCCTTGGGACAGCAGGCTGTTTGGCAGCTGACCCTGGGTCTCTATGATACACCTCATCTGAAAATACAGCACAACAACATGTTAGAGTCCAGGTTAATTAGTCTGAAGTGTACTATGGAGTCAGTGGAACCACAAAGACTGGACTGAACGTGACTTTTGTCCTTATAAGGGTGGCTCTTTATACCCTTAAGTCTTCACTAATACCACTTTAATGTATGTCTTATTAATCGTAAATGTACAAATAGACCTTTGCAAGTTCTTTTTTTGTTTAAGTCAGTTTCTTTGTTTGAAAGTTACCACTGAACAAGCTCAAACCTTTTTCAACCATGAAACAGGCATTTGTAAGTGCTGTAAAATATTGATGATTGTGCAGAAAAATACCTTGATTGAACGGTGTATGTAAATCTAAATCCACTCCTATTTACAAGTGAATTAATTCAAATCTCAATAAACATGAAATGTTATATTTTCAGAAAATACATTGACCTTTACTTACTATATCATATTCACTGTAGCCTACAAACAGCCGAGACCCGAGGTATAAGTAGGCAGCAATGCAGCCAACAGACCACATATCCACAGCCTCCGTAAAGGGGAGACCTAACATGACCTCGGGAGACCTAAAACAGGAGAAACCGTCATGAAGCCAAAAATTCAATTTAGTCTAATGAAAAAGTATCTGTCTAATAAATAAATTGCACAACTGCTACTTGGAATCGTCTCACAAAAATAACAGAAGTATGTAAGTCACTGTACACAGAGATCTGTTCAGTGTGATCAAATATGCCTCTATTTACTCACCGGTATGGTAGGGTCTGAATACATGAGCCCAGCCTGGCAGATGATGAGTCGCACGCCAGGCCAAAGTCAATGACTTTGATTTTAAAAGGCTCGTGGGCGTGGTTCACCAGCATCACGTTTTGCAACTTGAGGTCAGCATGGATCATGTTCAGACCTTTTAAGTGGCAAAGTGCATTGGTAATCTGAAAAAGTCAAGAAAGTCATAATTTAATTAATAAGGCCTTTTTATGTTCAATCAGTTTTCAGGTTTTTAATGTGATAATTAGGGCTGAAACGATTCCTTGAGTAATTGCAATTATTCAATCACAAAAAAGCTTCGAGGCAAATTATGCGCCTCGAGGTGTTGTTTAAATTTGGACCACTATACAGCGCACTGTGTTTGACACCGATGGTCATTCCTGTTGCGCAGTACGCTTGCTGCTTCTGCTGCTGATCCGCCTTGTAACATAGATGTGAGGCAAGTATTGCAAAATCATGCAAGAAGAGACTCCACAGAAGAAATGGCAGAAAGTATCACAAGTGTGGGGTCATTACAAGTTGAAAGGAAAAGGTGAAGTGTTGAAGTGCTGCAGTATACTCAGTGCTGCGGCACTTCAACAGTAAACATCCAGTCTATCCATCAAGTCCGCAGTAGCAGTTAACAGAAATCAATGTGATCAATAATTGAGATTAGGTCCAGTAAATAAAGTACTTTGATTATGGCTCTGTGTAAAGGCTGGCTCAGAACGTAAATCAATGCGGTGGCTACTTGCCTTGTAGTTTGTGTATTACACGCACATGTACTTTTTACATCCAATAACTTTCCTTTAATTTGATTGCAGTGGGTACAACAGAAAATACTGACAGTGAGTAGAGTAACCAGGTCTAAGTCATCCTTTCATATACTAAATAAATGTGCATTAGTTAGTTGAATTATCGTAGAATCTAAGTATTTGGGTCTTGTAATAAAATTTGATAAATTAGATCCTGAATATGGACATTAGCATCGTTATAGCAGTAAAGGCAAAAATAACCAAACTAAAAAATATACTGAAAAAAGGCAAGCTATGACCAAGAGAAAAATAGAACTGCAAGAGCAATATAAGAAAAACAAACTCAAAAGTTCAAAAATATTCATTGCACATAGGTAAATATCAGTATCATTTGATTAGTTGATCTAATTTACTGTATGTATGAGTTGTACATTTGTGAGATATCAGCTGTAGAGATGTCTGCCTTCTCTGTATTATAAGTGGACTAAATGGCAAAATTCCTGAAGTCCTCAATGCACCAAAAATATATTTAAAAAATTCAAAACCAGTGTCTCATTCTGAAAATCAATTTTTCCATCAGAAAATATGTGTTTTAATTTTGGGATCCCATTTATGCAATAAAAATGTTCAAAAAAGCTCATTTAAGAGACCTGGCTTATTTTCTGTTTTGATTGTTAGTGATGCTTTTCAATAAAGTCAAAGTGATTCAGTGTAAAAAAAAAAAAATTGCAGCATGCACAATGTCGCTCTGTCCGATTACTCTGTTAATTGCCAAAATAATCAATAGAATATTCGATTACAAAAAGAATTGATAGCTGCTGCCCTAGTGATATTGAAAGTGTGATGAAAAGTGTTTGACATACCTGCTGGACAATGGGTCGAACTTCTTTAAGGAGGAGAGGCTTGAACTTTCTCTCCACCATAAAATCTTGGAGACTTCTGTCCAAGCTCTCAAACTCTAGACAGAAATAACCACGGTCCACAAAGGCGCCATGCCATTGGACAGTATTACTCTTGTCAGAGTCGAGGGTGGAGAGCCTCTGAAGGCACTTTGCCTGCAGAAAAATGACAGGTTAGTACAGAGTACTTTTCAGTTGATGTATATTTTTCATAGTTTTAAGTGAACAAGTGCAGTTTTTGGGGAAGACTCAGGACATGCAGGAAGGACTATGTCTCTCAGCTGGCCTGGGAACGGCTTAGGATGAAGGGGCCGGGAAGAGGGAAGTCTGGCTTCTCTGCTTAGGCTTCTGCCCCCGCGTCCCGACCACGGTTAACCCTTTAACGCCTGTTGTATCATATTTGATACTTACTTTTATGATACCTCTATCTAATCAATATGATCAATAAATTACTAAAAAACATGTGAATACAGTCAGATAAATGATACAAATGTCCTCAAAGGGATCATCAGTTGCCAAAAACCCCTCATGTACCAAATGAGATACAAAAAAGTATATATGTTTAATTTTATGAATTTTTTTTTTTTTTGGGGGGGGGATTTCAGTAGAAAGTGAAATAAAAATTTCAGCTCCAAAAAATTAGAATTTTCTGGCTCTAATTTGTGTTTTCAGGCATTAAAGGGTTGAGTGGAAGAAGACAGTATGGTATGTCCAGTTGTTTTTTCATACCTCAGCTCTTGTCTGGTGTCTGTTGTCATCCTTGTCCTTCATCATTTTGATGGCGACAGTCTTCTTGTCGGATGATCTTTTGCACTTTGCAACAGTGCCAAAAGTCCCCTGCCCAACAATTTGCTCCACCAGGTAGCTGTTGGAACCGGAGAAAAGTTCGACAGGTATCCCACCACCCTGAACAGGGGGTCTGAGGGTCTTCGACGAAAACATTTTAGAGTTTTTCAATACGGCTGCTGAGCTCGAAGAACAGTAGCGAATGATGTGTATGTGTTTTTGGGGAATTTTTCCTCAAAATATAACGAGACAACAATACACAACCAAATAACAATCCACAGGTTTGAAGATAAGACTCAACAATGCGACCGCTCTCCTTAGCATGAACCACCAAAGATACTGTGAACGCAGCCGAAGTTCAATTTAAATACTTCTTGAGGTTCTAGAATGATGTCATTCCTTTGATGTTCTTTGCCTTTGAAGCTTTGTGTCAAAGTGTCGTGGAACACGTAACCGTGACACCAGTCAACATGTTTACATTCAAAACATTCATTGAGAAAAAATGGCTGTGATAAAAATGCTACGATGAGATTAGATTAGATTCTTAGATAGTACTTTATTGATCCCTTTGGAAAACTCCTCAAGGAAATTAGAATTCCAACCACAGTTACAAGACGTAAATAAAAAGATACATAAAAGGATGGATATAAACAAAAGTATAAATAAAAACAAATACAAACAAAAAAATAAAATAAATAAAAAATATATTAATTATAATAGAATAAAATAAAATAAAATAAATAAAAATGTCTGCTGGCTACCATCCACTGCTCCTTCCCGTCCTCCGTCCCCCCGCCGCTCCTCCTCCAGCCCGATGGCCCGGGGACAAAAGAGTCCCCCAGCCTGCTGGCCCAACACCGGGGAAGCAGCAGTCCTGGGCCAAACAGACTCCTCTGGTCACCGATGACCGCGTGCAGTGGGTGACAGGCATCGTTCAAAATGTCCAGCAGCCTGTCCAGAGCCCCTTCCTCTGCCACCGTCACCAGAGAGTCCAGCCTCATGCCGACCACAGAGCCGGGTCCCCTCCTCACTTCTGCCGGGATGTGGTATCAAACCCAAGCTCGCCTTTTTGGTTTTAGAGCCAGTTGTTCCTCCCTTGAAAAGCTGATGAAACTGGCTCTTGGTAGCATTTCTTGAGAAAAAACAGTCTGCCGGTAGCTTTAGAACTGCCTCCTGGTAGCACCGATAGTTAAAAAAAAGGAAAAAGTATCCATGGGAAACATATAAAACACAAGAAATGTGTCATGGACACTGCTGGAGCTGCATTATTCCCCTCGCAAGAGGAGGAGACACTTGTACCTTCTGCCCAGGCTTTTGTACGCAGATGTCATCGTGTTTGGCGCCATGCCCGAGCCCAACTCCTGCAATCTTCTGCTCGGCAAAAGGAACAAGCAGACCGCAAACGCTCTGTTGCCCCTCATTACCATATTGGACAAGGGTGTGGCTTTCATCCAGGAATCTGCCACTTCGGACTGTTTCTAGGAAGCTGACACCTAGGTTTGTTGGTCCATTTCCTGTGTCAAAGGTTATTAATCCCTCTGCTGTCCGTCTACAGTTGCCCCGGACCCTTCGCAGAATCCACCCTTCTTTCCATGTCTCCTGTGTCAAACCAGTACAGAGCAGCACTCTTGTCTCACCCGCAAACCCTCCTCCTCCTCCCTGGCTCATTGATGGAAAAGTGGCCTACACTGTCAAAAGACTCCTGAAGTCTCGACGCCAGGGGAGGGGTATACAGTATCTGGTCGATTGGGAAGGCTACGGTCCTGAGGAGAGGACATGGGTCCCTGCCAGGGACATTTGCAATCCTGCACTCATCAGAGACTTCCACCAGTTACACCCTGACCAGCCACGTAGGACACCTGGAGGCGTCCTTAGAGGAAGGGGTACTGTCATGGACACTGCTGGAGCTGTCTGCAGCTCATAGCCCCCTGACCTCTGCCTGTTTTTCTTGTACTTGATTTTTGCCTGCTGGACTGATACCTTTGCTGTTAGGACTGATTCTCTGGTTTTTGGATTTTGGATTGGACTGAACTTTTCTGGAATCTCCCATTAAATACTGTTTTTGCCTGAAACCTGTTGTGGCTGTTTTTATTCTGCATTTGGGTCTCCTTTGAACTGTGACAGTAAGATCTGGCCAAAATGGACCCAGCAGAATATCAACAGCTTTGTGCTATGGTGGACAAACAAGGCTCCACCCTTGTCACTCAACAGCAGGAAATGGCTTCTGTGACACAACATCTCCAAGCACTAACCAACAGTGTTGGTCATCTCTCAGCTCAACTGCAACAGCTTCAGACCGGAGCTACGACTGAACCTGCTACCTCTTCTCCTACACTACAGCCTGCTCTTCCTACATCGCATCCCAACTCTGAACCACGACTACCTCCTCCTAGTCGCTACAGCGGTGAGCCCGGCTTATGCCGTTCCTTTTTGTCACAATGCTCACTGGTTTTTGAACTGCAGCCTTCCACATTCCCCTCAGATCGCTCACGTGTTGCATACATTATAACTCTTCTTGATGGGAGAGCTAGAGAATGGGGAACTTCTATGTGGGAGGCCAGCTCCCCTGTCTGTACCTCACTGCTAACTTTCACTCAAGAAATGAGGAAGGTTTTCGACAGGTCTGTCAGTGGCAGAGAAGCAGCACGAGTCATGCTACACACACGTCAAGGGAGGAGGTCTGTCTCAGATTATGCTATTGACTTTCGCACATTAGCTGCTAACTGTTCATGGAATGTGGATGCCCAGTTCGACACTTTTCTTAATGGACTTTCTGAGACTATTAAGGATGAACTAGCAACCCGAGAATTACCTGCTACATTAGATTCTCTGATTGACCTAGCCATCCGCATTGACACCAGGCTAACTCAGAGGCAGAAGGAGAGACAAGCAAGGCGGCCTCAGTTTTCTCCCCACAGATCACCAGCACATGAGTCAACCCTAAGTCCCTCAGAGCCTGAGCCCATGCAGCTGGACCGGACACGATTAACCCCAGCTGAGAGACAACGCAGAATCACCACAGGTTCCTGCCTGTACTGTGGCCAGCCAGGACACTACATTGCCTCCTGCCCTTTAAAAGGCAATGCTCGCCAGTAGAACGGGAGTTACTGGTGAGTGTTCTACCTTTCTCTCAATCTCCCACCAAACGTACTTTGTTTTCTGCCACCTTACAATGGAGAGACCAGCTACTGGAGGTTGCTGTGCTTCTTGACTCAGGTGCTGATGAAAGTATGATTGATGTTGCATTAGTTAACCAGATGAACATCCCTACTAAGGAGCTTCCTCAAGCCCTGCTGGCTAGTGCTCTTAATGGCAAACCACTAGCTAAGGTAAAACATATCACTGAACCGGTTTCTCTCCTGATATCTGGCAATCACTGTGAAAAGATCAGCCTGCATCTTATTGATTCACCTCAAATTCCTATAATACTAGGACATCCTTGGCTAGTTAAACATAACCCCACTATTGACTGGACCAGCAACACTATTCTGGGTTGGAGCACTCATTGTATGTCACAGTGTCTTTCCTCAGCCATGCCACCTGGAGGTGTTACTGATCAACTGGAGGAGTTTCCTGACCTGTCTGCAGTGCCAGAGGAATATCTGGACCTCAAACCAGTGTTCAGCAAGTCACGGGCCACATCTCTTCCTCCACACAGACCTTATGATTGTGCTATCAATCTTCTACCTGGAACTTCACCACCTAAGGGTAGGCTCTACTCTCTGACAATCCCTGAAACAGAAGCCATGAACAGATACATTAATGATTCTTTGGCTGCAGGCATTATCAGGCCATCCTCATCCCCGGCAGGTGCGGGTTTTTTCTTTGTAGAGAAAAAAGACCATTCACTTCGGCCCTGTATTGACTTCAGGGGACTTAATGATATCACTGTTAAGAATCGTTATCCTCTGCCATTAATGTCCTCTGCCTTTGAGAACCTACAGGGAGCCACTGTCTTCTCCAAATTGGATCTCCGAAATGCATATCATCTAGTACGCATCCAAGAAGGAGATGAGTGGAAAACGGCTTTTAACACACCCAGCGGACACTACGAATACTTGGTAATGCCTTTCGGTCTTACTAATGCTCCTGCTGTTTTTCAAGCCCTTGTTAATGATGTGTTACGAGACATGGTTAACAAGTTTGTCTATGTGTACCTGGACGACATTCTAATTTTCTCGAAGTCTCTTGAGGAGCATGTTCAGCATGTAAGGCAGGTCCTGCAACGTCTACTGGAGAATCAACTATTTGTTAAGGCTGAAAAGTGTGAATTTCACCAGGACACTGTGTCTTTTCTAGGATTTCTGGTGTCTGCTGGGAGGTTGGAGATGGACTCTGTTAAGGTCAAGGCAGTACTTGAATGGCCTCAGCCCACTACTCGGAAGGAGCTTCAAAGATTCTTGGGGTTTGCAAATTTTTATAGAAGGTTCATCCGCAGTTACAGTTCTTTGGCTGCTCCTCTAACTAGTCTGACTTCCTCCAAGATCCCTTTTTTTTGGTCAGCTGCTGCAGAGGAGGCATTCACTAAGCTCAAGAAAGCCTTTACTTCTGCCCCTATCCTGGTCACAGTTGATCCTCAGCTCCAATTTGTTGTTGAAGTGGATGCCTCTGATGTGGGAGTGGGTGCTGTGCTCTCTCAGCGTTCCCCTAAGGATAACAAGTTGCATCCTTGTGCCTTCTTTTCTCATCGTCTGTCTCCCACAGAGAGAAATTATGACATCGGTAACCGGGAACTGTTGGCAGTCAAGATGGCATTGGAGGAGTGGCGACACTGGTTAGAGGGGGCAGAGAAACCATTTATAGTTTGGACTGACCATAAAAACCTTGAATACATAAAGACTGCTAAGCGTCTCAACTCAAGACAAGCAAGGTGGGCCCTTTTTTTTTCCCGTTTTAACTTCACCCTCTCTTTTCGCCCTGGTTCCAGAAACTTGAAGCCGGATGCTTTATCTAGGCAATTTGTCAAGGAAACTGAGTCCTCTGGATCAGATACTATCCTGCCCACCCATTATGTCGTCGCCACAACCCAATTTAATGTCGAGCAAACAGTTCTGGAGGCCCTTCGTCAACACCCATCCCCAGGTAATGAACCTATCGGAAAACTCTTTGTCCCTTTGTCTGCCCGTTCCCAGGTTCTCCAGTGGGCTCATGCCTCCAAACTTGCCTGCCACCCTGGAGTCCACCGCACATTGGCCAGTCTCAGCCAGAGGTTTTGGTGGCCTCACATGCGAAAGGATGTTGCAGAGTATGTAGCTGCCTGTCCCAATTGTGCCCAAGGGAAGCCTTCAAACCGCCCTCCAGCAGGATTACTTCATCCACTGCCCATCCCACGACGCCCTTGGTCTCACATCGCCCTTGATTTCATCACTGGTCTTCCAGCTTCAGATGGTAACACAGTGATTCTTACGGTTGTTGATCGATTCTCCAAGTCAGTGCATTATATCCCACTACCCAAACTGCCCTCTGCCAAAGAAATGGCTCAGCTCCTCATTCAAAATGTTTTCAGGATACATGGCCTGCCTACCTCTGTGGTGTCTGACAGAGGACCCCAATTTACCTCTAACTTCTGGAAAGCTTTCTGTACCCTCATAGGAGCTTCTGTTGAGCTGTCTTCGGGCTTTCACCCACAAACCAATGGGCAAACAGAAAGAGCCAATCAGCACCTCGAGACCACCCTCCGCTGCATGATCAGCCAGAACCCATCCTCCTGGAGCCAGCTCATCCCTTGGGTTGAGTATGCTCATAATTCCTTGCCTGTCACTTCTACGGGGCTTTCCCCATTTCAAGTATGTTTTGGCTATCAACCTCCATTATTCCCCTCGCAAGAGGAGGAGACACTCGTGCCCTCTGCCCAGGCTTTTGTACGCAGATGTCACCGTGTTTGGCGACGTGCCCGAGCCCAACTCCTGCGATCTTCTGCTCGGCAAAAGAAGCAAGCTGATCGCAAACGCTCTGTTGCCCCCCGCTACCACATTGGACAAAGGGTGTGGCTTTCATCCAGGAACCTGCCACTTCGGACCGTTTCCAGGAAGCTGACACCAAGGTTTGTTGGTCCCTTTCCTGTGTCAAAGATTATTAATCCCTCTGCTGTCCGTCTGCAGTTACCCCGGACCCTTCGCAGAATCCACCCGACATTCCATGTCTCCTGTGTGAAGCCAGTACGGGCCAGCACTTTCCTCCCGCCCGCCAACCCTCCTCCTCCTCCCCGGCTCATCGATGGAGAGGTGGTCTACACTGTCAAAAGACTTCTAAAATCTCGACGCCGGGGAAGGGGTATACAATATCTGGTCGACTGGGAAGGCTACGGTCCTGAGGAGAGGACATGGGTTCCTGCCAGGGACATTTGTGATCCTTCACTCATCAGAGACTTCCACCAGCTGCACCCTGACCAGCCATGTAGGATGCCTGGAGGCATCCATAGAGGAAGGGGTACTGTCATGGACTCTGCTGGAGCTGCATGCTGCTCCTAGCCCCACCCTCCAGCTCCTTCCCTGCTCACACCCCTCCCCCTCCTCTGCTTGGACACTGCTGGAGCTACCTGCAGCTCATAGCCCCACCCTCCAGCTCCTTCTCTGCTCACTCCACTCCCCCTCCTCTGCTTGGACTCTCACACCTGTTTCCTGTTTGTGATTACTCTCAGTATTTAAGCCAGTCAGTTTGTCTGTTAGTTGCCAGATCGTAGTTTGTGCTCCTGCCTGCTTCGCTTCCAGCCTTCAGTGAGTACTCTTTGGATTCTGACCTCTGCCTGTTTTTTCTTGTACTTGATTTTTGCCTCCTGGACTGATACCTTTGCTGTTAGGACTGATTCTCTGGTTTTTGGATTTTGGATTGGACTGAACTTTTCTGGAATCTCCCATTAAATACTGTTTTTGCCTGAAACCTGTTTTTGGCTGTTTTTATTCTGCTTTTGGGTCTTTTTGAATTGTGACAAAATGTCTTTATAAGAAGAGCAGAAAGGTCAAGAAGATAGGCTAAAAGGCTAAAAACTGTACAAAACTGTTAAATACAATTAAAAATTGGAGCAAAAACTAAAAAAAGAGCAAAAAAATTGGAGAGCTATTGGAGAGACAGCCGTTTACATCCAGCGCCATGGCAACAACTTGTAACTAAACCATTTTTTTGTTTATAGTACCTGCATTTCTTTAAAACATGTTATCACTGCAGATAAATCTTAATGTGCTTCTTCATTTAAAAAGTGAATGAATAAAACCTCTAGAATTAATCATTGAAAGGTAACTCATCAAACATCCTAAAACAGCAGTTGTACTTCAGTGTTAATTGTTGTTACAGGCCCCAAACGGGCACATAACCAAGTGGCTACCATGCATTTCAATTCCTGAAAAGCATCAGTGTCTTTTCAGCCACAGAAAATACAACACTGTTAAGAGCTTGCTGTAAATGTTACAGTATTTTACTGGCAACAAGGTGTCAGTAACATACTGTAAATGCCTTTTGCTATAGTTTTACTGTATTTCAGTTTGCAGCATAATTACTGTATTTTCAGTTACAGTGTAGTTACTGTATTTTTATTAACAGCATTACAACTGTATTTCAATTTACAGCATAATTTCTGTATTTCTAAAAACAATACTGCATTTTTTAAAGCTTTAAGATTATGATTTCAGTTACAGTTTACTATCTGTAATGTCATTTAAAGTTGAACAACAGTATTTTAAACCATTCTTACTGTTTTGTTTTGTTTTGTTTTTTTACCAACAAATGACAATTACTCAAACACTATTTTTGCCAAAAATGCTTTAATGTATTAATTAATATATTAACAATATTTTACATGTAAAAAAAAAAATATTAGATAACCTCATCCTTCTCACAATTGCACAACTGCAGGTTAAAGTGAACGAATATAAAAAAAAACAATATAGCATACATTCAAGGAGCACTTTAGTGCCTGAGGGGAGTTTTTGAGTGATTATGAAAGAGAATGAAATTAGTATTCATGGTTTTTTACAACCTATAAAAGTAACACAGGTTAATGATATAATGAAAGCTTATTTCAGTCTGATTTTTTAAAATGTTTTAACTCTTACAGGCACCGCCAGGTGTAAGATGACACCATTAACTGCGAATTGACAGAACCATCACAATTAAAAGGCAAAAAATTCCAATGTGAGAAAGATTTTTGGATTATAATAATATATGGCAGGAATTTTTGGGGGGGAAAAAACTCTAATTCAACAAGCTCAGTACTAAATCTGTAAGCCCATAACACAAAAAAATATATATGAACCTAAATTGGAGACTTTAAGTGATTTAATCACATGTAAATTTTCCAAGTATTTTTTTTGCATAATTCATGGTCAAATACTTCAATAAAGGCAATGTTTAATATTGTATTGTTTCAGTGTGGATAAATTAAATAAGTTTGAAAGATTTAATCAATTTGGGCGAACGCAATGTAAACACATAAACCTTATATGTTTATTATTCATAATGTTGAGGCACAGTATTACTAAAAACTTGTATAATTCTTATTAATAGTGTTAAATTGAAGTTTCACATAAACTTTTTGAAATAATTATACATTATGTTTGTGTCTAGTTTTACTTAAACCTTATGTGATTATTATAAATAATGTTTAATTGAAGTTTCACATAAACTTCATGTGATAATTATTAATGATGTTTGTATCTAGTTTTACTTAAACCTGATGCGATTATTATAAATAATGTTTAACTGAAGTTTTACATAAACTTTATTCTGGTTAAATGCAGAAAGTTAATTTATTGAATGTCAAAGGGTGATAATGGACACTGAGCAAATTCACTGAGCAAAGAGTAAAAGGTTTAGCATCTTTAGCTAAAATGTTTTAAAAGTCTTATATAAATGTAGCATCAATATTTGTGTCATGGTTCAGTTAAGTCAGTAACAGACGTGTTTGTTCTGGTGCCATATCGGTCCTGAGCTTTGATACCATCTCTATTTAATGCACACAATACTCAACATCTTTCAATGAGTAACAAAAGCAGGAAAACCAGATACAGTTTAAACAAAATTCAACTCCTTATTGCATAATCAAAAGCTGCATAACTGTTTAGAAGTTCTTAGTCTTTGACAACTTGTGTAAAAACTGATATTTTTAAAACACTTTCACCCTAACGACAATCACCCGATTGTGTAATTACAAGCTTAACCTATTCAACCACAAGCTTGAAAAAAGAAAATACAGGGAAAGAAATGATGTGGACAGCACTCCTCATGTCATCAATATAATTCCGATTGACATTACAAAAGATTTACTTCTATTTTACTGAGATATTTGAGTTTTTAGTCGGATGTTCTCACAGCAGTAACTCGATAAAAAGCAGTGGATAGAAATTCAAGTTCTTGTTGTTGCTCTCTGTAACTGAGGATCAGTGATTTGTCTTACTTACAATATGTAAAAAGGTATTCAGGCCATATAGATTGTTAATGTAGTTTGCTTTGCTAATAACTCTCTCATAATCAGTAGGTCAGAATAATTCACATGTGAAAGGGGGCAAAATGAAAAAAGGCAATGTGCTGTTAAACAAACAATGGTGAAAGGGCATCAAGTCATATCTAGTCCATTTACTGTGTTTAAATATCCAGTTCTTTGCCTGGACATTGGTGAAATGGCACCAATGTCAAAACAGTCAGTGTGGAGAACTTCAGTGTCCAGTTCTTTAGCTCCTTGTTGAAGCATTTTAATTTTTATTGCTTCTACCTTTGGTGAGAGTTTGTTGCCATCCAGGCTCATGGGGACTTTCTGGTACAACACAAATGGAAATTTGAGCGCCTGTGGATGCTCAGGTTTAGACTGTAAATGAGTCTGTAACCCACCTGGGGTCACTGGATATTTAAATATGTAATGGACCAGCATCGAGGAATTCAGTAACAAATGAACCAAAATTCACATCAAAATGTCTCTATTAGAGTTTCAGTCCCTTCTTTAAGTCTGAATGTTCTTTTGAAGTAGTCGGTCAATGTTTAGTCAGGTTCAGTGTCAGCCAAGAGCTCTTATGTTCAGGATTCCAATATCAGGCAGAAAGACGTTGGGTTCAGACAGTCCTACCGCACTGTAACACTCAAGGGAGCATTTTCAGCAACATCGATCTCCAGCTCACAGGTTCAGGGGTCAGCTCAACATCTCCTTCGCCAAGGAAAATCCAGATCCAAATCTAAGGAGGTTTCCAGGGTCGCTCAAAACCGGGCCTGTACAGAAAGAGGGCAATTACTCTTAAAGTCTTTTAATCTGACTCTTTGCGGCCATAAATGTACATCATGTTCTTATCATTACTTTTGCACAATAATGACAAACAAACTAGAACAACATGGAATAAAATATGTTTTTAACTGTACAACTTCTCTTTTATCTATTTAGGTTTTTTAATCAGCTCTCACGTGAATCAACTGAACATTTTTAACCCATGAAATTAATAATTTTATGCTTTTCACAAAGAAATCATTCCCTTTTCTTTAAATCATTAGCTAACGAAATAGCATTTAACTCTACATAGTGAACAGAATTACAGTGCATGGTCAAACATACCTCACAGTCAAATATTTCAGATGAAACTGTTTTTTTTTTCCTTTTGAAAACAACCTAAAATTATTTTTTACACATGCTGTGCAAAACAGAAACATATTTAATAATGCCTTAAATTTTAAACCTTTTTGTGCAAAAGTATTTTTCATTAAGAAAAACTAGCTCTCTACAGTGACTCATCAAGCGTGACACAAGCTAACAGGACTAGCTTCGCTAGCTTAGCTTAGCTTTGCTAACTCACCCAGACACTGCTAAAAGTTAAACTTTTGATGCAAAGACTCTGTGAATATGTCTTATCTCTTCTCCAACTGTTGTCCAACTTAGTTCCAGCCTTTCTTTATCGAGTTTTCACTGTTTTAAAAAGTTTGTCTCTCATACACACAGCACATGTCTCTTCAGTCACGGACTTGTGCAGGTGGGAGGGACTTAACATCCCAAAGCCAATCATGAGTTAGCATCTACTAAAATAACCAATGGTAGTAGACATGTAGTAAAAACTGCGTATTAGGGCCTCTTAAAGAAATAAAAAAAAAATAATAATGAAAACTCGAAATTTTCAAGAAAACTCGAAATTTCCAAGTTTATAAATTTGCAAATTTAGGACCTTATAAACTGCTATTTCGGGTCAATAACTCATCGATAAAACAAAGTAGTGGTATTGGTGGTATCATATTGATGTATCTTTATTAATAGATAATGGCTATAAAAACTGTACTGTTGTTGACTGTAGTGACACCAAACTCATACTAATGATCAAACATCTCCTCGAGTTTATACTGCAGCTCTTATTTAAGAGAAATATGTTTTAATGTAATTTATGGGATTTTTTTAAATATTGACGTATATTCATTAACGACTATAATAACTGTAATAAATGTGCTGTTGTTGACTGTAGTGGCACCAACGTCGGCCTGATATCTTCTTGTTTATACTACAGCTCTTACTCAACGTATATTCATTAATGACTATAAAAACTGTTACAACTGTACTGTTGTTGACTGTATAGTGGCACCAAACTCAGCCTGATGATCACATATCTCTTCTAGTTTTTACTACAGCTCTTATTTATGAGAAATAGTTTTTAATGTAATTTATTTGTAATTTCTTTGAATGAAGTATATTCATTATTAGGTAATGGCTATAATAACTGTAAATAATGTGCTGTTGTTGACTGTAGTGGCACCAAAGTCAGTTTGATGATCTTCTTGTTTATACTACAGCTCTTACTTCAGATAAATATGTTTAAATTTAATTCACATGATTTTTAATATAGTGAAGTATGTTTATCAATAGGTGATGACTATAAAAACTGTAATAACCTCACTACAGTCCACAACAGTACAGTTAGTATACAGTAATTATTGTCATTATATATGAATTCACACAGTTCAATATATAAAAAAATAATTTTAATCAAATCAAAAGCTTTTTTCTACAGTAAGAGCTGTAGTTTAAGGTAGAGGGGATCACCATTCATGTTTTATTATCATTTTGTTGTTTTATCTCGTAACTTTGATGATATTTGCTTTATTTTCATTCAAAAAGTCCTGTAAAATATTTTAATTCACAATTCTTAAAAAATATGACGTATGAATAACCTACAGTCATTTATGTGTCGTAGAAATATATATCATGACTGTTTTCTTAACTGGGTTACAAGTCCAAACAGCTTGGTACACCCACAGGAATTGCTTCACAGGTTGCAGAGAAGTTCAACTCCCTCAGTCACCACAGCAACATCCTCAGGTTCTTCTTTATCATGCACCTTCTTTTTGGATCACAATAAAGCCCCATGATGGTGTGTGCCTTATCGCTTTTTGCTTACTTACTACGTCCTGATTGAGGAAAACAAACAGGCTTATGTGAGCTCCGTCTCGGGCCCCTCCTCTTCATCACTTACCTCCTCCCCCTCAGCCTTGTTTTCCATAAATTCAATGCTAATTTCCACTGCTTTGCAGATGACACCCAGCTCTACCTTTCATGCAAACCCAATTCCACAATCCCACCCCTCTCCCTTATCTCCTGCCTTTCTGAAATTAAATCAAATTCACTTCATAACTGTTACTCAGACATGAAAATGTAGGCGACTCAGATGGCCCTAAAGGTGTCTGGGTTTGGTGAGAATGGTATATATGTGTCCAAAGACTGTCCCATGATCTGAATGTGTAAGGACAGCCTTCAAGGAAACAGGCCAGGACACCCTTGACCATATTCTAATTATGTGCTAGTCTGTGATGTTTAAGTAATTCACACTTACTCACATCTGATTTTCCACACACCGTACATTCCAAAACACTTATTCACAAAATCAACTTAAAAAACTAGGAAAAAAGAACAAATTTAGTCTATAGCTGTCATATTGAAATATGACGGAAACAGTTAATTTAGCTCTAACTAACGATAAGGGTCTGCAGGATTTTTCGTTACTGTTTGTAAACACAACATTCAAACGAAGCCCCTCCCCCTGAACTCCTCGTGACCTGATGCGGGTGCCCACCCTCTCCGGCAGCAGATGGAGAACACGTCTCCCCAGCCCGATAGCCCTGCAGCCGGCTCCGAGCAGGAAAATGACCTACTTGTCCAACAGCATGACGGCTAACTCCTTGTTTCTTTTCATCCCGAGATGGTCCTTCAGAGCTCGGAAGCGGGTGAAAGCCAACCCTAGGTTCACTCTGGTTTTAGACCAAGCTTTGTCCGCTTGGCGTTTTCCTTCTGCCTGATTGTATCTTCTTTTCTTCGTTGTAGCATCTGCCATCTTTACCGGTCTGTGTAGCATTCTGTTAGTGCATTTTATAACACTCAAAGTCACTTGCGCACTGGGCGCACTGTGATTGACTGGGGTATCCCAGCCTACCCTTGGCCCAAAAACATCCCGAGACAACCAAAACATCAAAATACAGGCTGAGGAGGGGGGAAGGGAAACAGAGACATCAATCACACATCAATAGAGACCCATAGGAGACGATTGAGCAGGATTTTTCCTGAAAAAGTTGATATTTTATTTTTAAGGAATATCCTGCAGACCCTACCTTTAATAGAGAAGCTCCAGTACAATACCAGTACCTGGTTGAAATGAATCAACATGACTGTGAGAAGAATCAAAACATTACAGGGTTGTTTTGTCTTCAGGATAAAATCAAGCCAACAGGAACATTATATTTAATGCATGTAAACAATGCAAATTTATAAAAGTTGTGTTCAAACTAGTCAACACTGAAGCAGCACTTCGTTTTCTATTGTCCTCTTCATTCACACTGCTCTTGGGTGAATGATGAAATATGGGTTACATATAATTCACATTAGTGGTCGATGCAGCTATATAATGTTACACATGCAATCTTTTTTCTGAGTTGTTCTGTCTCCGTGTCACACACACACGCATACAAAAGACAAACTAACCTGGAAGTTAAAAGTTAAGGATCAATGTAGAGTAATAGGAACCTCTCAGGGGTTCAACAATAAAGCCAGCAGACACACCTAAACGTATGTGCTCAGAATGAAAGCCCAGCTGCTTATCTGGCACTGTCCACGCACGCGACTCCTTCACTAAAGCCAGAACAGGACAGTGACGATGAGGAAATGTTAGTCAGTTAGCCAAGGAATTGGCTAAACTAACGGTAGCCACTTCCAGCAGCATCCCGTCCGAATCAGCCTCAAACCTCACGCAGCTCGGCTGCATTTGTATCTACAGTGGCTTGTTAATCGATGCTGCATAGCCTGCTAGCTCCCAGCCGGTGTCTTAAAACATTTTGGTCAATAGATAGATAGATAGATAGATAGATAGATCGATAGATCGATAGATAGACAAAGTAAACAGCAGTTGTCCTGTCCTCACTGATGCAGACTGTCTTGTGCTTTCTCCCTCAAAAGGCCTCTTCTCTTTTTCATCCCTCCAGTCTTTATCAGCCCGAACCAGTCTTAAATTGACTTTTCTGCTCTCTTTTACCGTCAGCTTTGGGATTTTGCAGTGGAGGTATTTTTCTCTATGTGGCTGCCGTTTATCCTATTTGGATTTAATACTTTTAAAAGCTAGTCTTCACTCCCAACTTATGTGTATGTCAGACAGTAAACCAGTATGTGAATGGTTGTGTGTGCAGTGCACATATCAGCTCTATTAGTTCCAGGATTTGTATTTATTTTTGGAGGTGGAAGGTCATGATGCCTCCGAGTCTAACAGAGATTGGTTGGCTGAGTACAAACGGAACATCTGCCCTTTTCCTCGTGCGCTCATGCAGTCTTTTTCCTATAATCCGATAACCCTGCTCCCAGTTTCCTCCTCCTCTGTACCCAGTTTCCCAAGCACACAGCTAAACACAATCATTTCTCTTTCTTACAAACAAAATTCCCTCTTGAAGCAAACATTTTTTTAACTACGCTATTACAGTAATACTCCAATTTTTTTGTGTCCTGTAAAATCTCACCAGCCAATTTCACCAACAATACATGTGTGAAATATTTAGGAAACAATTTCTATGAAGACCCTCTTTATAATGTATTCCAAACACATTACAACCATTTTAGTCAGACATTATAATTAGCTTATAATGCTTTATAATCATAACTTTGCGCACTTGTGATTATTTATGCTCTATGATACTAATCATAGGCAAGTTTAATGCCATTGTACCTAATGAGTTATAAACAGTTTTACTGTGCATAAAATAATAAATATTCATTTTGCTTTTAAACAATAAATCTGGCACACTGTTAAGCATTTCAAAATGATTAATAAGTTAAGGTGTCAATACAACATGTTTTTCCATTGACTGTATTCACAAAGACCAATGTTTATTGAGATTTTCAATATTTTTACACATTATAATCAATATCATTCACTTACAATAAGAAACACAAACCAAATTCTGGGACAACAATTTAAACTCTCGAGTGTTCAACATTTCAGAACTCAGTGTAAAAAATTTAAAACAATGTGTATTTTTTTAACATTAAATATTAAAACGGGGATCTCCATAAAAAGCTATAGTCCAATCTTTCAAAGTTCAAGAGCTAAAACAACAGTTGACACTACCAATGAGGATTGAAAAGGTAGAGATGAGGTTGACTGCAAAAATGAAAATAAAAACGAAATCACTCTTACAGTAAAATATATCAAGCAGGTGCCAGAGAAATAAAAAATAAAAAAAACCTTTCAAACTCTGACTGAAGGCCATGCATATACAAAGAAATATCAAATGCTTAACAGTGTGTCACTTTTATTTCTAATTATAAATATTTAATTTTTCATAAAGCTTAATATTCAGTATCACACTTTGAGTATATTTATGATTCATATACACTTGCATTATAATGACTAGTGATTTAAGTTATAAGGCATTTCAAATCATCATGTGGGCTTATGACTGTGATTAAACACAAAACTGATGTTTTATAAACATGGTTATGATATGTTCATAATGTTATATAAGGAGGGGCTTCATAGAAAGTGTTACCTTCTATATCTGTTTTAAATGTGGATTTTCGGTCAAATACTGGTTTGAAGCTTGAAACATAATCATGCTGTCTTTCCCCTGCTGACAATGAATCAAAAATAAACAAGAGTGGCTTGTAAGATAGCAAAAGCAACACTGCTTCTTCATAGCTGGATATCGCATTATAAAACCCCCTTGGACTCAATAGAAAATAAAGAACTCGTCCTAATTTTTCCTATTTAAAATTACTGTCCAAGGGACTAAAACTTGAGAGGGTTTAACCTCATTTTATGACAAATGTATCACCCAGTAGTATGAAAAATTAAATTGATGCCCATTTCTGCAGTAAATCAAAGCAATAATTTCCATTTGAATGAACCAGGTCTTAAAATATTTTAAGATACACATAGATTTGGTTGATAGAAAGTCATAATAGCTACCTTTATTATTCATGCATTCACATCACCTTCCAAAATAATATTAACCCATCCGACATTCTCATTATTTCAACCATGAACTCACATTCACCTTACCATCACCACTCTGCCCCTGCTTCACTTTATTCTTAAAACTATGTGGATATAATAGTTCCACCTGTAATAGTAATCTAAACTCCAATGTGATACAGAATGAGAAAACCTAAGGACTTATTTTAGAGCAGAATAAGAAGCTAATGAGAAAGTGGCCTTAGCTGGAGAAAGAGAAAGAACTTTCAATTACTTTAGAGGTGACAGGGTGGCCTATTTTACAATCTGTTCAATATATGATTGGCTATGACAAAATAATAATCAGTACACTGAGAGAAATCTTACAATGTCACACTGAAGCCCAATTTATGCCCCTGCATCAGCGACAGCTGTGGCTCAAGGCATCATGCTTTCAGATTGTCCTTCTGTCTGTCCATCTGTATTGGTAGGTACTTTTCAACTCAGTAAATCCATTAAGGAATCTTATTTAAACTTTGGCCAATTGTCCACCTGGACTTAAGGTAATTAGATTTGGAAGGTCACAGAACAAAGTTTAAGGTCATAGAGTCTTGTGGTTCTTCTTCGACAACCTTGTTGATCTGAGTTTGGACCGACGGACTTTCCCTTTCTTGCTGTGATGACCAAGTTGCGTTAGGGTTTGCTGTTGTAGCTCACACTCTCTTCGCTGTGAATATCTTTTGACAGCTTTTTGGGATTATCATTCAACTTTAAAAAATGTAGGTAATTAAGTAATAACTTCTGGGAAGTTATCGGTCAAAATTCAAGTCAACAGAACAGCAGGTTTGTACTTTATTTGTGAACAGGAAGTTGAGAACACAATATTTTAAACACACTTTAAAGGTCTTTCTTTGAAACTGGCCTAAATGTGTGCTCTAAGCATAATGATGTAGCTACAGTTCCAGGGTCAGATGTCATAAAATCAACGTTATATAGTGGGAATAAGTCAATACATGTGGAAGTTTGTTGGCATTTAGATATTTTCTGTTCTAAAGGCCTAAAGTTTAAGTGATTTTAGAATACCCTGTTGATAAATAGTTAAAGTAAGGGTTTTAATGAACAAATGCATACAAGATTTATACATTAAATTTAAATTAATGAAATGCGCCTGACATTGCACTGCTTTTGTGTTTTTAAAAGGAAGGTTGCTAACGTACTGCAAACAAGGACTACAAAAATGCACACACTTCTGATCATTTCTACCAAACAATAATTCTTACACCACAGCCGCAGTCATGAGGACCATCTTTTATCAGGTCATGTGACTTACACCTATTTCACACTGGATGTACATTTTACTTGCGTGATGGCAGCTTTTAGAGCTTTTAGTCTGGAAGCACAAGCTGTGTGTCTGAGGCGAGTCTCCCCCCACAAAGTGGGAGGCTCGCCTATTTTCTGGACCAAAAAAGGCAGAACAATACACTTGCTTTCAGCTTAATACAGCTGGTATGCATGTCCAAAGCAGTAGAATGTGTCAGGGAAAGATATAAACTGATTATCAAAAAGACTGAACAAAAAAAATTCAGTTTTTTTTTTTTTTTTTTCAATTTTGTTCGCTATGGACCTTATCATTAGCAATGGTGCAAGAACACAGAGAATAAACCCACAGGATTTTTAGTCAAGAGAAACACTGTGATGCTAACTTCTGCGTTGGCCTAAAAACAAGAAAAGCAGTCCTTGCACAGCTCCATGACGCCTTTCATTGAAGTTTTGCTTTTAAATGTGATACTACAATAAAGCTACAAGGGATTTCTATCAAACTTTGCACGAATTAACACTTTATCCAAAGATTTAACTGTAATTTTGGTGGGCATGGGTCAAGGGTCATGAGTCTTATTTTTCTGGGCTTGTGATTGCAATCTTCTAAACCTGATATCAAAATATGAATTTATGTTTTACTTCAAATTTTTTTTTCAACAGTAAGGCCTCACCCCCTGGCTATTTATTCTGCCCTACAAAGGCAAAGCGCAGTATCTGCAAAAATGCCAAAGCAGCTTTTTGTGTGAAACCAAAGCAAACTGCGGTAAGTGCAGTTACTGCAGTTTTCCTTGGTTTTACAGTGCATTTTTGCAGTTACTGCAAAGTAACAAATGGCAATATCTCAGAGAAATTAAGCAGGAGCCCTATGAAACTTTAAGAGGTTGAAGAGCAGATACTGCACTTTTGATTAGTGCAAAAAAAAAAAAAAGAAAAAAAAGAAAATCTGCAGATACTGCACTTTGCCTTTGTAGGGCAGTATTACGCAAAAATAACTAAAATTTTTGTATAAATTTTTATTAAAACAAGTGGCAGCATGTATTCACACTGGCATTTTAATGGTTAAGAGCCTTAAAAAATATTGAACATTTGGCAGAACTAAAGTCATTTAAGAGATCTATGCAGAAGAAATACTGGTATATAATGACTTTTTTTTGCAGTTTGTTTGGGTGCATATTTTTTGCTAGAGGGTCCACAGAGGGTACAAAATTTGATATCTCACACCACAATAAAAAATACTCATGTAGTGAAATCAGAGCTGCTGCTACTTTTTACATATCAAAGATCCACCAAGTCATGGGACCTCAGAGGGTAATAAATTAGAAGGATGTACAAGGGTGAAGGATGATCATCCTTTGCTTGTAAATGTGACATCTAAGAACTATGAGAGATTAATGTCAAACTCTGTTCAAATTATTACATTTTCGAGATAAAAGGTCAGAAGCAAAGTTCACAGAGCTTAATTTCCATTCATTTCCTTGGTGGCAATTCTAGGTATTGATGAGACATCAGGGGTTTTATGCCTCTGAGAAAACAGTATATATGATTATACCCATGGCAGCAGAAGACTGTCTTGATTTGAATAACACTTTGTAGAAATACATTATGTTAGAGAAGTTCATTTAAACTGAGCTCCTATATAGTATTTCAACCCAAATTATTATAATAAATTCTTAGTTTTTTGTTGTACACTTTTAATTGTAAAAGCACAACTGATAACTAAACTTGGGAGGCGTCTTAAAAACTTAATTAGTCTGAACATTTCCAACATCTGTTTTACAAATCCAATACTGTTCTGCCAACAAGGGCACAAGAAGCCTGCAGCTTATTCACACCCACAGCAACAAGGCTCTTTCAGAGCAGATTTCCTCATTTTCTGAGTTAGCCTGAGCGGCACTGGATTTCACTGTTGTGCAATGCTGCATTAACAGCTTCTCAACTCCAGATGTGCCTGCAGATGTCACATGCTACAGCAGTGTAATAGCAGGTGGTGATGCTTTTTAATGCAGCTGAACTGAACTGATGAGCTGACAATCTACAATTATTCCAAGTGGGGTTAAATACTGTTATCTGTGTACTGGCATGGCACGGGGAATGGTAATAAAGGCAGGGAGTTATTTTGGGCTCAGCTTAACCAAAATCTAAGAAATTAAATTCAAAGATTTACATTATGTTCCTTTAATACAGTCATTTATATTAATCGTTATTTTTAGTCCCATTTCCTGTTAATCCATTTTCTTTGCTTTTAATGTTGTTAGAAGAGACTGAAGGAGAAGAAGAACTTGGCACCTTTCTTAAACTCTTAAGGCCTGATCTACTAAGATCCCAAATAACGAGAGCTAAACTGCATGTGCAAACTACAAAATTGCGCATGCTATTAGTGGGCGTGTTGTAGGTGACCTACCATGATTGACAACAGGGGTGAGAGTGGGGCAGACAGCCCTATTTAAATAAGGATTTTGCGTGTGCTACCTGCTGTCACCATGGAGAGTTTGGGAGAGCAGACTGAAACGAAATGAAAAATGAAGTTTGAAGCCATGGAGTTGGAGGTTTTGGTGGAGGAGTCAAGTAAACACACTGGTGAACTCCAGCAGAGACATCATGTAAGGGCCACACCACCTTGATGGCCTGAGCTTACTTCCTGTCCTGGTGTATTCCTGATTTATTTATTTATTTGTCATTATGCATCACAGACGGTGCACCTTCTATCTTTGACCACAAAATGAGATAAAGATTTCAAAACAAGCAGATGCCAATTCAAGAGACTAATGATGATCTAGCATCCTCACAAATAATCGAACATGAGCTATTTTGACCTTTTCTGTGTGTAGGTGTTGTCTGTACATGTTTACAGCAGCAGCTTGTTTACAACCTGAATGCCTCATTGACATGAAAAGCGTTTCTCTGTAATCAATATCTATTTCTCCAGTTTTCTAGGAAGAGCAAACTGAGCAAGAAACACTGCACTCACTGCTTTCATGCACAGCTGGAAATAACATTTCTGTCTTTGCCCTCAGATTTTTCTCTCTTACTTTCATTGTGTTTTCTGCCTTTGTCATAAACACATGCACAATGAAATAAAAGTGTGCTGCTTTACTGCATGCAGCTGATAACATTTAATGTGGTTTCTAAAAAAAAACAATCTTACTTTACACCTACCAAACTCTGCTTCGACTTGAGCTTATGCCTGATGTTAGAGCATGCATGTTCATAGACAGTACACAGTCACAAAGATAGAAAACAGAATACACTCAGAAATAGCATTGCAATGATTTGGACAATTTCTGAAAACTTTCCTGAAACTTTTCAAGGAAAGTTAAGCTTGGAAATTTTAGAAAAATTCCAAGTTGGAAACTTTCCATGGGACTTATGCTAATTTACTGGAAATTGGGAGCAATTTAAACAAATGGTATCATTTTGAAACTTAAAAAAAAAAAAAAAAACGGTTTAGTCATTGGCAAACTGATACAATAAAAAAATGTACAGTTCAGCAGATTCATTTGTAAGCAGAACATTATCAGGTTTTAATTATTTTATTGAGCTATTAATTTCAAATTCACTTTATGTAGTCTTTGGCCCCAACTGTATGGCCTTAATAGACTTGTGCTCTTGGCTCAAAAATGTGGCCTCACTAGTCCAGGGTTCTAGAATCATCTGATCATATTATGGAAAGTCTAGTTAAGCCCAGCCTTCAGCTTTGTAAATTCCAGTTTTATTGCCCTCTATTCTTGCTTTTTCAATGGAAAATTTCCAACTTTGAAAATATTGCACCCCTACTCACAAAAACATAATTGTTTAATCGTGAAGAGTACGTCTTAATTATGCTTTTGGTGTTTCCTTAACCAAATCAAAATTTACAAAGAGGACAGAAATGTGAAGCTACATATACAACAGTTTGTTTCGGTGTGTGGAAGAAGACTTTCTCTTATGAATTATACAGAGCAAAAGAAATCATACTTGGAGGTGGAACGAATCACTGAAGCAAGACATCAGAATTTCTGCTCTACTTTCCCCCAAGCTTGTTAAAAGCAATTGTCTGGACAATCTGCAGGCAGATTTGTAAAGTCTGCCAATGTGAGGCTGTAGACTGCAATACACACTCAGATATAAACCAGTCACCGGTCAGACATTCAGCCTGTACCATAAAGAGAGAATCTCCTCATGAGGCTGGAGATATACAAACTATTAGTAGTTTTAATACAAGGCTTAAAAATTACCTTACAATGAATGACTGAAGCGTACTCCCTCTGTTTTTGCTGGTGCCTTAACTATGACATCTATCGGCGCAGCTGGCTGAAAATCATCAGTCAACTCAGTCACTCATTAAGCCATAACCCTGAGACACTTTCAACGGTATATTGAGGAGAAAATGGCAGAAATAGAGTGCAATTGATCTTGATGGTGTGGCCTGACAGCTGGTCATCAATTGCTAACAAATAGCTGATGATTATATTGATTATTGGTGCTTATTTCTTACTTTTATTCTCAGAATTAACCATAATGTTTGCAGTTTACTTTTAACACAAGTCATGTCAAGGTCATGTTCTGTGAAACATGCATTTGCAAAGAATAAAGACTTTTTTCTTCTCTTCTTTTCTTCACATGGTGTCAAACTTCTCAGTCAATCAAAGAGTCACATAGCTATATCAACTGAGATTCCAGCATCAGATACAACAGCCCTCTCAATCAAGGTCAAGCCAATGCGTGCTCTTAAAGGCCAGAGGAGATTGATGGACGCTGTTAGTTGCTGATAATGGAGCTTCTTTGATGAAAAAGCCTCTGGAACGCAGTGCTCAGTAAATCAGGATTAATAATGAAAATGGAAAGGCAGAGAAGGACTCTCAATGATATTAAAGTTCTCATCTGGTCCACTGAAGAAAGACTAATCATGATAAATGCTTCTTAATTGCTTCTCCTCTGATAACACAAAAGCGCCCGCTCTGCTCACACTTACATCACCCCTTTCTCTAAACAATCAGCTGACCACTTCAAAACCCAAGACCGCTCAAGCTTAAAAATGAAATGAAAAATGAAAATGTGAATTGAAATAGAAAGCAGAAACGAGTTTTAAAATGTGACACTTTTGGGTGTTTATGATAGCAGCCCGAAAGTGCAAATGTAAGAGAGATAAATGAAATAAATAAGATAAATGAGTGAAAATTTTTTAATCAAAGACAAAGTAATAAAAAAAAACAAATGGAAAATCATCAAACTGAAAATTGAAAATATAAATGAACTGAAAATTACCAAATAAACGACAAAATGAAAACAAATC
This sequence comes from Cetoscarus ocellatus, assembly GCA_037902135.1. Classification (NCBI taxonomy): domain Eukaryota; kingdom Metazoa; phylum Chordata; class Actinopteri; order Labriformes; family Labridae; genus Cetoscarus; species Cetoscarus ocellatus. Next base: position 653,017 of record JBAMNC010001759.1, read on the forward strand.
AAAAACATAAAGAACCAATAAAACTTCCAGCTTATGCGTTTTTTTCCCTATAAATTGTAATGTTCCTTTTAATTGACTATTTTTATTTGCTATTGTGTGATTGTTGATGTGACATTCTTCACCTTTCTGTTCCTCGCGTCAGAACTGAACTAGGGAAGAGAGCGCTTAGTTTTGCTGCCCCTACAGCGTGGAACTCTTTACAGACTGAACTGAAGTTCACAGAGCTCATCTCGCTTGGTGCCTTTCGGTCCATGCTAATGGATAAACAGCGTGAAACCATTAAACAGTGCCTGTGTTTCTGAATAGTTATTTATGTTTAATAAGCTTCTGCACTGTACTGCAGGATTTCCTGCACTCACAAAAAATGTGTATTCTAAATTATAGTATATACTTATCAATATGTCTTTACCATGATGTGTGCTGCTGACCTCTTGGCCAGGTCCCCCTTGTGAAAGAGATCTTGATCTCAATGGGTTTTTATCTGGTTAAATAAAGGTTAAATAAAAATAAATAATTGTCTCTGTTTTTATTATTATTATTATTATCATTTTTTTTTTTTTTTTTTTTTGTAATTGTGTATTGGACGCAGGCCCGCTGTAATTTCAATTTCACCATCATGGAAAAAAATCATCCTTTCTACAGCATAATGCTCTGGGCATATAATTGATTGGGCCACACATATGATGAAAAGAAGCATCAAACAGAGGTCACATTGAAGAAAGAGCAAATATGGATCTACATATATTCTGCTTTTTTTATTTCATTTTGTGGAAGAAGCAAATAAATTCTAAAGAAAATGCAACCACGGTTTGGCATATGTTGACATTACAGAAATACAATACAGTCTATTTTTGCTCTGAAAAGAGTGTCGTGTGTTAAAATACTACACATCGACATTAGTAGCTTTATATTCAAGTTTTGAGTCATGGATGTAGATTTAAGGTGCAGAAAACCTGATCCAAGCTGAAAGTCATCTTCTCTTTGCTTTGAAAGTATGACCATGCAGGTGAATGTGTCAGAGGCCCACACTCCTTTTCGTACTACTGTCTTTTTATTTAGCAGTTAGTGTGCTGGATACCCCTGCCTTCCCTCTTGTCTCCACTGTAGTTAATGACTTCCCCCTAACGTCTTTATAAGCTCTATTGAGAAGAATGAATGCAGGTGAGACTGCAGGCTGAATCACATTTGTGCCTCTCTGCTAAACTGAGAGCGAGCATAAGCTCAGGAGGTTGAGAGCAGGAGTGAGCGTTATTATTCAAATTTGCCTCGTGTGTGTGTGTGTGTACAATATTTTTGAGTAGGACTGAGCTGCTCTCAACTGTAAGCATTTATCAAGAGAAGAACAACAAGCGCAGGAGAGAAAAATCAAATCCTGAAATGGAAAGAGGTCGTTTTTATTCTGCCTCCAGTGTGTGACTTGGTGAGTAGTGAATATTAATGTGCTGTCAGATAAATTGATTTTACAATTTAAACACAGTATTCTGCTATTAAGCTCCCAGGATTCACTGATTTTCCAGTTCACTTAAAATTATGCTAAAATAAGGGCTAAAGAGTCAAGCGTTTATTTTTCATATTTTCCTCCAGTGATTAATAGCTTGTTGTTGCCCTTAAGAATTTCCATAAATTCTTCAATTCTTAACAAAAAAAATAAATAGAACTTGATTTTCTGCCACAGATTGTCAGCTTGACTGATGACAAAGCAGTCAGAGACCAAAATGAGACATTAGTGCTTCTAGTATCCCGCAAATCACAGATGCTCATTGGAAGGGGGTGCCTTAAATCTTTGTGATAAATAATTCAGGTTTTGGCTCTCAGGATGGAAACATGTAAAAGGCTTATTCATAGTTACCTTGCACAACATCTGGTGTGTCAGGTTAAGTTCATAGAGCTAAAAACAAATGCATATGGGGTTGGACCTTTTTCAGGATATGGTGATGTGAAGGCTTGCTTTATGGAGGATCACCCATTAACATTGGATGAGAGCTGAACTAGCAGGGGGGTCCTGTCAGGAGAATGGATGTGGCTCAGACAAGGTCTGGAGTTGGATCCCTGGTGAGGAAAGGCTGGATTTGACAGATGTTCTAAATCTAAGGAACTGCACCAAAATTGCAAAATAAGGTTTAAGAGGTCAGAGATGGTTAAACTGGGATCTTCAGCAGTGAAGGACCGGGGTCAGCGTAGTATTATGAGATTGTAGAGGTCCTTCAAAGACTAGGATTTACAGGGACAGGCAAAAAGGAATCTAAAGTGCTGAATAAATGTAGCAGAAAGACCACATGGGATTTTGTGGTAAGGAAATTACAAAACATTTTATCATTACATGTCTTGATCTCGCCATTTTTCATTAAGTTTTAAGTTTTGTTTGGTAGACAAACTGAGTAGATTACAACAGACTTTGTCAGTGATAAATAGATCAATTAAATACCATGAAATTAGCCCTGGTCGGTGGCGAACTTTGAATTTATGTAGACTATGAGTAACTGATGTATAGTCTGATTTTTCTGTTGAGGTTTCACATGGTTGTGTTGTAGACAACAAAGCTTGTAAGTTTGTGAAAGGAATAAACCAAAGATAATGCATAGGTGTGTAGTGATCAGCTAAATATGTCCTTGCTCTAAAAATGATAATTATTCTTTCATCTTTTACTTTCCACTTTATCCTTTTCAGGACTTTGTTGGGGCTGGAGCCTTTCCCAGCTGTCAGTGGATGGGAGGCACAGGACACCCTGCACTTGTCACCAATCAGTCACAAAGCAAAACATATGTAGGTTACATGTAAATGTAGTTAAACTGGGCCAGATGCTTCTCATTTGTAAAATACAACCTTAACATGAAGCAGTTATTTGACACAGACTTTGCACATCAGTCAATAATAAAAGATCAAGGTTTTCTGAAATGACTGCAATATTTTCTTTGTTTGAGAACCCTTTTCAGCAAGTTACTAGTTTGAACCCTCTTCCTGTTAATCTATCTAACTGTTAAATTTTTGTGTGAACGTCGTATGTAATCTGTGTCACAGACCAGTGCAGAGACTAAAGTGTGGAGCACATAACCCAGTCTGGTCCCATTGAGGTAAATTAACCATTTGCATGTGACGTCACACCCTGTTCAACTTCAAGCTATGGATGTCAAAAACAATGTTAATTAATAGACATAAGTGGACATTTTTTTTTTTTTTTTTTATAGATTATTCTTTGGGCATTTTGGGGCCTTTATTGACAGATGAGAGAGACAGTGGATAGGTTTGTGAAAGGGGGCAAGAGAGGGTAGGGAAGAGGACACTCTGCAAACGTACCGAGTATATAGTGCTTAACTAATTTAAAAACAAGAAAACATAAATATTTTACAAATCTTTCAGAAACTGTTTTTTTTGGATATACATTTTGGGCAGTAATGAGGAATTTACAACTGAATTTACCTTTTATTTCTAATTTTGGCTCTCTGGGCTTCCTTGAGAAGGCAGACATTAATCAAGCACAACATTCAATCACTAAAACTATTTTTTCTGTTCAGGGATGCATTAAATAACTGTAATTTGACATCTTAATGAAGAGATGATAATGTGCTTTACTATTTTTATGTTTTTTAGTGAATTTGAAAATTCACATATTGTTATTTTAGCATAAAATATATCATTTCAGTTAAAGAGCTTCTACATACTGGTGCATTAACCATTAAAGAAACAAAAATGATCTTGTTAATAACCAGTATATGTGAATATACGTGTGTGTGTGTGTGTGTGTGTGTGTGGGTGTGGGTGGGTGTGTGTATATGTACTGAATTTGACCGTTTAACAACTGCATGTAGACCTATAATAATATGATGCTTGCCCTATATTGATCCAGTTCTCCATGAAATGGCACGCTCTATATAAACTTTCATTTCTTATCTCTTCTTACACCCATTCTTGGCACTTTTTTTACTCCAGACTTTATCCGAGTGGAGGACTACATGCTTTCTCAGCAACAGACTGACAAAAGGAGCGAGGGACATGGAAGAGGATTCAGGGGCTTAGTGTCTATGTGAGGGTGACTCTTTATTGTTCCAAATGCAGAGGGGACCAAAGAGGAAATCCCTTTGGGTCAGGACCCTTGGTTAAACTCATTATGCATTAAAAATGTGCAGATTTTCCACATATTCACTGATTCCTTTCATTCCATCTTGTAACAGTTCACTTTGCTTAACATAAAACTGATGTCACAGCAGGCACCACAGATATGTACAGAAAAAGGAAAGAAAAGAGATAAAAATGAGTCACATTTTAATCTTACTGCTTATAAAAGGAGTCACAGGGTTACAGAACAATTATATAGAGTGTGAAAGCAGGTAAGTGTATTTGCAGATTGTGTGTGACAGGAGGAGATAGTGGTTTGTGGTTTTAACGGCTGTTCTGTTGCAGAACGCTGAGCATAGTTAGCTTTTCTCTCAGTAATTGCCTCTTGCAGTAAATGCTAATTTGGTGTCATGAGTGCTTGACTGACTCTGAGATGAGATTCTAAGAGTTTCCAGCCTCTGCCTAATTCAGTTATCTTTGTACATACTTTGCATTGCATATGTAAGTACTTTTTGTGATTTAATGGCTGTAAAAACGCTTGCTCTTCCCTGTTGCTGCAATTTCTTGTCCTAGCTCTTTTTTCTTTGCATTAATTCAAATGTAGCTCCCCAAGGAGCTACATTTGTAAGGGGATAAGGGGGTTAAAAAATGTATGAATTTCTTTCTGTGTGGGACTTTTTATACGCAAGGTAAAGAGAATTTTAAAAACATAGTTGCACCACTTTTCCATACACATAATATAAAAGTGTCTTCCATCCACTTACATTTTTCTTTGCGCTAATAAGCTTTTCTCTGCCTTTCAGTTTTGACTGGGTTATCTTTGCAGTCTGCCTACTATTTTTTTCTTTTAAATGATTGCATTAAATGACATTTCTTCTTAATGTGCAATTGCCAAGAGGTGTCATGAGGGCGAGATGAACAAAACAGAAAGAGAGGTCCCCCCTCAAGACCCCAGCAATGTTCCAGCTCTTGCAGCACATCACAAGACATCAGGGGTAGTCAACAGGTTGCCCAGGAGCATTGTATATTTTTGCAGATAAATCCTTTTAACATCAGTGCAAAAAACAAGCATCATAACATGCATATTACATTTTTAAACTCTTTATCTTTTAAACTTTGACCTTTGTTGGGTCAAAGTTAACATTGATGCGCTGGTGCCATACCACTGCCACCACTGGTGATAAGTTTCACAGATAGATAAATTGTTATAGATACATGTAAGAGTAATGTTCACATATTATTTATAAATAATTTATGAAATGTTGTGAGGAATCATTCATATCATATATAGCTCACTGAAAGTGTATATCCATAAATTTAGGGTATACAAATTAATCTTATTCAGAAACATTAAATTAAACAAGATGTTTTCATCTTGTTTAATTTAATGTTCTCTTCCTGGAGTCTGCATACACAGATACACAGCTTGGTTCTGTTGAAGGTGATGCTGCTGTAGCAGTGAAGGGCAATTTGGTATATTATGTAGGTTATTAGTAATGAATTGGGATATGGGGGGGTTAGGGGACTGAAACCCATCAAATGTTATGTAATCTAGCCCCCCACCACTAGTTGGGACTGTAGCTGCTGTCTTTGTTCCTGTCATCCAGCCTATTGATGTGCTATGACCATGGAAACACACAACTGCACTTCCAGTTCTAACAAATACCAGCTTAAAGCAGTTCAGAAGTATACTGTGCCATAAAATAAAGATAAAGTTGCAATTAGGTGGCGTTAGGTGGCATTTGCATATTGACTAGAGCTATGTTTAACAATAATCTGCACTGACTTCTTAATGTTGACCTGTTAAGAGGACCAGAGGCTGGAGGTGGTGGCAATGCTAAAGTTAGCCACACCTCTTTGATATTGTAAGTAAATGCTGTGTTAGCCTGTTTACTTTTGTGATTTTTGGCAAAATTCAATCTACAATGTTCTGCTTTCTGGTTTCCTTGGCTCACACCCATGACAAACCAAACTCCGTTTCACTTGGAAGCAGACCAAGACCCCCTGTTTTCAAGCAAACAAGACTTTGCACTACAAACGACATTAGAGTGTCTCGGTATCATGATTAGGTTTCCAAGTGGAAAAAATGTGCACCCAGAGGGAGTCCGATGATAAAATATTCCCCTGGATCACATACCTGCAGTCTGCTGAATATCACCTTCTGAGGGCTTATCACCTCAGTTTTTCTTCACACCGACTGACCCGCCTTCACTGTCTTGTACTTCCCTCTTTTTACATCTGACAAAAGCAGATCCACCTGTCTCCTCTTGACTTCTCTTGATGTGTCACACGTGCTATGGGGCTGATTTCCACCTGTGTAAGAAAAAATGTCAACTGAGAAAAGAAGTTAAGCTTTGGTGGAGAGGGCATAGAAAATGTTGTCACAGTGATGGATTATAAACTACTTTGTCCCCTCTAATCATTTGCCCAGATCTAGAATAATATCTTTCTGATTATGGCTGTGCATCATGCTTGAAATTTGCATCTTTTCCCCTAAAACTGGATATCATGTATTTTTTCTTGATATGTTGAGTTGGAAAGAGTAATCATCCCATATACATATATATATTTTTTTTTTATTTTCTATCTTTGATCCTCCAATATTCTAATGATCCAACTACCCCTGGGGCAAAAGATGATGATGCATATCACGTTTTTCAAACCTTGCAGAGATGCAAACATAAATGATCAAGTGCGGTGAAGATTATCAATTTATGTATAAATCTGAAAGGAGTCTATTTATCACTTTTATGAGCAGCCTAGTTGCAGAGGGCTGAAATGGTGCAGAGATGTTGCTGCATTGCTCTTTTCTACTGAAGCCAGGGAGTCTCACCTTTGTGTCTCTATTTCTGCAGTCATGACTTCATGCTACTTAGTACCTGCTTAAAAGCTAACAGAGACATTTACTCTCTTTTACTTACATGCATTAGTCTGTGCTGCAGCCTTGCGTTTAACAGGAAACAATCAATAGAGGTGACGGCTGTAGGCAGACTTCCAGGCGGGCTAACTGAGGTACTCTGGATAATCAGGACAAAATATTTCACTCATGAAGCCCTGAATATTCTTCATTGACTGTGAGATCTGCAGAAATGAAAGAGCATGGTCATCTGACTAAACTTCTCCATATATTTCACCAGTCCATCTGGGCAACACACTGCCCATTGACAGTGTTTAGGAATGGCAGGACCCTTCAGAAGCATATCCAGCAGGTGATTGGATGATCATTCCACCAGTCCCATTCATTACAGACCAATCAGATAATGTAGTAGCTGGATGCTCCTGCCTCTGTAAAATACAAAACGTAAGATATTACACAGAAGGAAACTATTGCCAAAACATGCCAGAAGTAGAGCAAAAATATAATTTCAATCTAGAAGTGCTTTCAGTGTTGTTTGTTCTTCATTTGATACAGAAATGTGGTCCAGATCTGATAAAACTGTCACTGCAGCTGCTAGCATCTATGCTAATCTCAATGTGAGCAGTCACTACCTGCTGTTTTCTCACTCGTAGCTCCCACCTCTTCTTGCTCCAAAATCGATAGGGCCGTGCCACTTTGGGCTGTGCACAATTGTTGTAGAGTGGAGCTTGGCAAGATGGATCTGCCTGATTACAGATATTGAATTAAGCAGATCCAGCTGTTGTGCAAGGTCAGCCAGAGGCAGCAGGTCAAATCCTGTGAACAAGGTATGTAAAAAAAAATGAGGGCATTTTCTTTTAACTTGACCAATTGCTCACCTGGATTCCATGAAGAACTATTTCAACTTTGGAGGTCATAGGTCAAGGGTGAGGCTCATTGAGTCACAGAAAGTTCAAAGTCATGAAGCCTCATGTTTATCCATTGCATATGTTTACAGTTTCGTGAACATAATGTGACAGGGATGCTTGAGAGGATTTTCTTCAAACTTTGCAGAAAATGTTAACCATGACACAGTGATATAGTGTAATAGTGTTTCAAAGGTTACCTTGACCTTGACCTTGAATGGTCATAGTGCAAGGGTCATGATCCATGGATCCCCATTATACTCTTCTGCTTGCAGAATGTAAATCTAAAGAGAACCTGTGAGGGTTTTCATCAAACTTTGCACCAATGTCTACTCTAACTAAAGGATGACCCGATTAGATGTTCAAATTGTTAATTTCAAGGTCAAGGTCATGTGGTTTCATAGTCCCCTCTTACTTTTGAGAGGGATCTTGTTAACCCAATGGTGTTAACAATATCCCTTTGCCATAGGTCAAATGTCAAGGTCATGCAGTTTTCTGGTCATTTTGGTGTTTAAAAGCAGTATCTCAAAAGGGCTTTTAGGGATTTTTGTCAAACCCTGCAAGTTTGTTTCCTTGCACTTAAAGATGAACTAATTACATTTTGGAGATTGTACACTTAAAACTTCCCCATGTCCTGACAGGGTCTTGGCTGTGTTGTGGCAGGTCCGTGATGGGACCTGCCCACCCTGACAGATACTAAGCGTAAACTCTAGGCCATATTTAAGCAAGTTTGTGGTGTCAGTTTTGCTCTCTGTTCATTTGGCAACTACTCCTCTAATAAAGGAAAGGACTGCGGCTATATAATCTTGTGAGGGAAATGCGGTCTCATGGAGACATTCTGCAAATTCCAGCGTCTGGTAACTGGCTGGAAGTTTGCAAGCAGTTGGCTCGGAGGGAAACATTGAAGCATTTGGATCTCTAGGTCAAAGGTTATTGGCCATCATGTTTACCATCTTCCTGTGAGTTTAATGACTGTGATTAAATTTGTAGAAATCAAGTTACAGGCTAAGGCCATGGGGTCTCATGTTTGTTTCTGACTATGAATCACTCTACCACAAAAACTCCCCTGACTCTTGTTCTTGACCCACAACTTACTCTCACTGTCAGTGACAACTTATTTACAATGGATACCTGGGGGCATAAAGCAGTTTTTTCAGATTAACAGCAATTTTGGCTGGATGCAGATTAACAGCACGGATGCAGACACATTTGTTTACAGGCCTCTTGTAAACTAAGCTTAAACCTTCCAACTCAAATCTTGCTGAGTTCAAAACTCAGTCTTTGTGAACTGATAAATGATTCAAACCACAACTTTCGGACGTATTGTGTGAAAGGCAAAGTTATTCCATTGCAGTTTGGTCACATGTTCTTCTAGATGCTGAGGCCAGAAACCCTAAAACTTTTTCTGCACAAATTTGGACAGCCCTAAGTACAAGATTAGAGGTCCGGTCTTTGGGACAGAAATAAGACCAGACAAGGTGTTAAAACCAGGACGATGAAAGAAGCAGTATTTCTTCATCCTATGTTGAAAATATATAATTTAATGATGGCCCCTTGGTGAATCTCATGATTCGCTACTTTGGCTACAATACTATAAAGCCTGCTTTTTCTTTTTTAGGATGTGCAGTGTGTTGGTATGACTGGATACAAAGAAAAAGTTAACTGCAGAGTGTAGCTGTGTGGGAGAATATTCCCAAGGAACCTAATTTAAGTTAATTAAAGCCACGCTATAATTTAGACCTGGAGCCGTTTGGTAATCTTTCAATTATATTTACTCAGGATTTCCTGTAGAGCAAGGGTGTCAAAGATTTGGATTAAGATGATCCAAATTGTATTTCTTCTCAACTGAATGCTTTAGTTCAGGGTTCCAAAACGTATATTTCTGCTGATGCTTACAGTAATCAGGGTCGGCATGAAGGATCAGTGTTGTGTTTATTTGTCAAAGAATTTAACTGTTAGTTGGAGCAAAAGATGAGCAACATATATATGAATAAAGATAAAAATGTCAAGAGGAATAGAATACAAATAAAAACAGCTGTGAATCAGTGCAAATAGAATTAGGTAAGACAGTAAAAGCAACAAAAATGAATATGAAAATATAAACTATTATATACAGTAAGCACAAAAACACAAAGGTTTATACAGAGATGCAATCAAGGAGATGTGTAAGCGTGAAAGTGTTTCACTGTTTTTTACCATTCACATCAATCACAGGACATTGCTCTCCGCCAGTCTGCAGGTGGAACTGCAAGTCTGGCAAACAAATTGCGACTTCAATACATACCCTCTAATAACTTTATTTTATTTCCAAATCCATGATTGCAATACAAGACCATTTAATAACTATCATTCAACCATTTCAAAAATCCTCTTTTTTCCAGTCATTTAGAAATGATTGTTTTTTCTAATTTCACAATTTTCCTGTTTTAACCCTGTCACAAACTTTCATTTTTTTCTTCATTAAATGCCAAAAGAATGTTTTCTGTTCTGCTGCTTCATGTTTTTATTGGTGTCATTTTATTTTTATTGTCTGAATGTTAATTACCTCCACCAAGGAGGTTATGTTTTTGCTTTCATTTGTTTGTGAACAGGATAACTAAATAAGTTTTGGCCAGAAATATACAGGGTATGTTGGTCAAAGAAGAAGTGATTAGATTTTGGCGGGGATCAGAATCCAGATGCAGAGCCAATATTTTTTTTAAGGATTTGTTAACATTGTGAGATAGGTCAGTTTTCTAAATTTGCTAGTAACTCAGTAAGTTCTAAATAGATTTTGATGACATTTGTTGTTAGTCAATGTTAGTCATGTTAGTCATGGCACAAAGAAGATTTTGGTGGTGAAACAAAACTGTACATGGATCCAGGATTTTTGTTCAAGGATTTGGTAAAAAATGTAAAATAGGGTAGTTTTCCACAACATTCACAATAAGTCTCTCGACAATTGGAAATGTTTGGTGGAAATTTGTGCTCTTGTAGCACTTTCAGTTGTTACAATTGGAGGGACACTCAAATGGAGACGAATAGTCTGCACACTAGAAGCTACACCAAAGTCAGTTTTAATGAGGATTATCTCTTTCTTTTGATTTTTTGTGTCTAGCACCCAGTATTTTATGTTTTTTTTTTGGATTAGGGACACTCAAATGACGTCAAATGATTTTTTTTTTCTTCTCCAGCACATTTTACCATTATTTTATGCATCTGAATCGTCAGCACTGTGTGTGTGAGGTAATCTGTCTTATTTTCTTTGTTGACATGGGCAGCAAAAGGACAGACAGTTACAAAAATACTCCAATATTCCAAGTACTCTATTATTATTATTATTATTACTATTCAACATTATCTATTTAACCTGCTATCTTGTACACAGCGGTGAAATCATTTTTCCTAATTCTGATGCACCTCATCGTCTCTTTCAGCTTCACCCTGCTTTTACAGGAAGTTGTTTTTCCACTTTTGGCCTCTGGGTGTCGCTGCAGCAGATTCCTCCGCTCCCTCTGTCTGCTGCTGAGGGAGCTGTGTGCTCTTTGTGCTCTCGTTGGCTGTGTACAACTCCGCCGGCGGACGTCTCCTCTTTCAGTAAGTTCATTTTGAGCATTGACCAAAGTGATCGGTCACAGCGTATGAAATGTTGCGGACTTGTTTTAACTATGACGGAGTGTCAATACATCTGTTGTCTGCGATTTTAGTGCTTCGTGTATACCCGTCAGCCATGAATGTGCGCATCGCGTGATGCCTCTCCGGTGTTGCGGTTCAGTTAGTGACCGTGTTAAGTGGTGGCCGTCTGATGTCTCTCAATCAATGTTGTATCTGCTGTTTATGACGACAGCATCCCAGAGAGTCCCTTAACCAGTCAAAGTGTAAATACTTAGGAAGAATCATGAAAGGTTAATGTTTGATGGGCATATTTTTGTCGTTATGCATTAACTCTCAGCTAGTAAAGCTTCAACAGAGAAAAAAACACGAACAGTCATGAACTGCAGAAAGTGTAATGCTCATTCTTAAATCTGGCTAAACCCTTAAACAGTGGCTGAGGGGTTAAATGAATAGGTTGTTGCTTTTAAGTAAGAGATACCCTTGTACATGTATCAACAACCTGCCATTTAAATTCCCACGTCTGATGTGTTTTGCTGGGTATATTGTTCTGTTGTGGATTTCAATGATGTTGTGTTTTTTATTTCTTTTTATACTTTAAACATTTTCCTTGAGTGTCCTAGAAGGTGCATTCAAATAAAATTTACTATTATTATTGTTATTATTATTATTATTGTTGTTGTTATTATTGCATTCAAACAAAACAGCATGCTTTAAAAAGACTTTGTTGTTTTTAAAGGTGCTAAAAGGAAATTATACTGAGCAATTACCTCTTGTAAATACTTTATACATGGTACATGCAGTGCTTAACAAATTTATTAGACCACCACACAATGTAAGTTTAATGCCACAGCTGCCCTAAATCAACAGCATTGATTATCATCAAAATTATGTTTTATGTTTCTTTTATAATTAATACACCACATGTAGAAGCTCTTTGAGCAAAAGTAGAATTTTGATGTTGAAATAGAATTATCATTTTTGTCTATGAATTGTCCATGAAAACAAGCAGCATGGTGGCGGAGCAGACATGCCTAAAAGCAAGAAGATAGCTGGTTCGATCCCCTTGTTGGTCAGGGCCTCCCTATATGGAGTTTGCATGTTCTGTAGGCACTCAGGCTTTCCAGAGACCAAAAACATCAGCAGATCAAGATCCAATAAGCTTTGAAGGAATTGGTAAAGTCCTGAGATAAGACAATTTTCCTAATTCCCCCTAATAACTTGGCTAAGAATATCATGAATGCATTGGCAGAAGGTTTTGTTTGATTGTTTCTTTGTTTTGTTTTATTGTAATCACGCATGATCAAAAGCAGCTTTAATGTTAACAAAAATGGCAAACAACGTCAGGAGGAATTGTTAAGCTAAATGCGGCTAGCAGTTGACTTCCTATGACATCCCTGTGATTCCCATCCAGCTCCTCTCCTTATCAGTTTGTTGCCACATATCAACAAGTTCGAGCTAGATTTCTGATAATTTTCTAACCTTATGCTTCGCCTTTACTTTTATTGTTATGGCTACATTTGCTTACTGCTCCAGCCAGCTTGCTACCTGATTGGCTTTGCTCTGGTCCATGTGACCAAGCACAGAGGACATGCTCAGCTGACTTTGGTGTACCCCATACACACATGGTCGCAAATACTGAACACATGTTTATTTTTTGTGATTTCAAATTTGGTGGCCCCAATCCCCTTCTGAGAGGATAACATGACTCTACCACACCTCACACCGCAGAATAATCAGATACGATCATCTTCAGGACCACCAGATAATCAGGCCTTTGTTGACTTTGGTCAGAAACAGGGCTCTGAGCTGAAACTGTGGTCGAGTATTGTGTAGTGTATACCCCACTGAAGATAACACGCAGAAACTTTTTATTAAACAAAGCAGAAGCATGTTTGTGTGTAAAATTAAAAATACAGGCATGTTGTCAGTAGATAAATTTTATGTAAGAGAGTTGGTCACGGGCAGTACTGTGGCACAGGACGTAGTACGTGTGCCTCACAGCAAGAAGGTTGTTGGTTTGAACCTTGTGTCAGTCAGGGCCCTTTTGTGTGAAGTTTGCATGTTCACCCCAAGCATGTGTGGGTTCTCTTCAGGCACTCCTACTTCCTAATGCAAGTGATGCACAATATTCTTTCTTGATTAATAAGTCAAGTTATAGTTATTTACTTGATAGGAGTAAAGGGTGAAAGTAGTTGTTACCATTATGAAAAAAAATGACACTGGCCAGTGTTGCCAGTGTTGTTATTATAAGCAACTTTGGGCTTATTTTTCTCTAAAGCCACGTGCAAATCTTGTGAGTCGCGGGTTATGTTTTTTGGGCTTGTTTTTTTTTTTTTTTTTTAATGTGTAGTTGCTTATTTGGGCATGCTTTTCTGTCTGCGTAAACCATAGTTGCCAGGTCCACATATTATAAGTGACTTGGTGCTTCTTCTTTTGAAAAGTTGCTTGTAAGTATTGGCAGTTGTGGGCTGCCTACTTTTGGGCTTGTTCAAAAAGTGCAGTTGCTCATTTAGGCTTGTGCTTCCAAACCCAGGAGGGATCTGATGCACGCTCTACTATCAATATAAACTCAGTTCAGAAGCTACACCAATTATTTTCTCCCATTCTAAACACAAATGTAAACTTTATTGTAAAATGAGGGGCAAAAATGATGTTTCCACCTAAAAGAAATCCTTATAGCCAGAATTAAATTGATTTCTAACGTACCTGTTTTCACAGGTCACTGTGAGAGAATATTGTGAATCTTGTTTTTTCTTGGTTTAATTTTAAACTAACCCTGACAGAATGAGCCAACCAAGAACAGACCCAGCAGATTTTTTCATCACTGATGAACTTCTTGATTTAATCAATTCTTTACTTGTTATGGGGCATGGAAAGACCCAAAAAGCCACCTCTTTCTTAAAGCTGCTGCTCTGAGTAGGGCTACAAAAGAGGTTTGTAAAAAGCCCCTTCTTAAAGATGACTTGCCTGAATGGCTAAGAGACTTTGTTGTGGCCCCTGAATGCTGGCCCCAGGGGTTTTCAGCCTTTCAGCCCCAGATCGTTCCAGCCCTTCAGCCCCGAAGCGTTCCAGCCCTTCAGCCCCAGTACTCTATGTCTGAAGACCTGCAGACATCCTGCCCTTCGTCTGAGGTCCTGCAGACTCCTGGCTTCCAGTGCTTCACGTCTAAGGACCAGGGGACTCCAGAATCCCTGTCCACGGACCTGCAGACATCTGAGGACCTGCTGACACTCTGCTCTCCGATTGAGGCCCTGCAGACGTCAGTCTTCCAGCACTTCTCTTCTGAGGAACTGCAGACTCCTGACTCTTATCCCGGATGGCCTCACAGCCACTCCCTTGAACTCTGGTCCCTCCTTCAGATTCCCCCTCCACCCACCCAGTTTTGTTTTCTGGTTTTTGGACGTCTGGGATCCATCCCTCAAGGGGGAGGTTACGTCATGGTTCAGCCAGTTCTGTTTTATTATGTATTTTTCCCTTGTGTTTCTTGATTAGACCTCTCGTTCCTCTTGTTTCTTGTGTTTCCTATTTTATTTTGAAGTCCCTCTGTTTCATGTGGTGTTTCCTGCCCTCCCCTCTGTGTGCCACTGATTGTGATTCTCTCCACCTGTGTGATTGTTTGATTATTCCCTAGTGTATTTAGTCTCTGTGTTCCTCTCTGTCAGCTCATTTGTCTTCCATGTCACACTCCCTGCGTAAGTCTCCAGTATTTCCTAGTGTTTGTAGTTTGTCTGTTTTTGTTGAACCTTTTTTGTAGTGACTTTGATTGGTCTTGAATTTAGCTTCCAGTGTTTTCTTTCTTTGTTGATAGACTGTTTTGATTTGATAAATTGTAAGAGATTTTGCCTTTTTTTGACATTTTTTGTAAAGGATTTGTCTTTTGGTTTTTGAGCCTTTTTAGTTTATATTAAAGCATTTTTTGTTTATCTGCATTTGGGTCTGTCTGTTTTTTTCTTAGTTTAATTTTAAAATAACCCTGACAGTATGAAGTGTTAGATTGAGTAATAACCTTATAAACAGAAGCGTTTGCTCCCCCAAAGTAAACCCACAGGACATTTTGGCTTTCATTCATGAGTGTGCACATAGGGCACTTGAGAAGATTGTTGTCAATGATTACTAAACACAGGTCAAGTCAGAGGTTAAGTTAGTATTTGAAAGTTCAGGATATTCTCATGTTTGTCTTGCCCTTTTCCTTTTTCTTGCACTCCTGCTAACTGGATGACAAAAGGCTGTCCATTTCTACTACTTCCGTTGACAGCATTCCTCTTGAGACCTTGGTATATGAGTCAGATGCCCCGTCACATCAGTGATTTAACTTTTATCCTTTTTCTAATGGCTAAGACGAAGCTTGTAACACGTGCATGCATTGATTTCACTTCTCTTTTTTTATTTCATGAATGGCTTTAGATTTTAGACTGTAAGTCATTGTGAAAGAAACAAAAGGTTTTTACGCACCAATATTTAACTAAAACATCTGTTTGGAATTTATCTATTCAGGGTTTGCATGTTCTCTCTGTGTATGCGTTATCTAAGCACCCCAGTTTTCCCCTAGAGACAAAAGTATGCTTAAAAGGTCTTGGTGACTCTAAATTGCTTGTCGATGTCAGTTTAAGTGTGCCTTGACCCTTCAAGCCATCCTCAGCCTTGAATGGGATAAGCAGTACAGATAAATGATGGATGGATGAATGGATAGAGAAATATAATTTGTACTTGCAGCTTTTATGAAAATGCTATTTTGAGTAACAGTTTGATCAGTGTTACTGTTAATGTGCCTCTGTTTGTTGGCATTATTTTTAAGTCTATATTAGACTTCTGTCAAAGTCGTAGAGCTTGATTTAGGCTATGCCCAAACGTTCACTCTAGGTCCCTCTAGCCCTGAACTGACATAAAGGGCTACCCTCATCGTCTTACATGCTCATTCCCCAAAATGCAACTTCACATCAAGTCAAAATGGACCGCAAGTCCTGTGATTGGTCAGCTACACAGAAGCAGGCCACCACCAGTCTCTGCATGCATCTCAGGCATGATTTTGTGTAGAATGATTGCAGAGGACAATCCAACAACTTGCTGATAACATGGTTTGGTACATGTCACCACAGCCTCTAGTACACAAAAAGGCAGACATGTTAGGACTGGAGTTCAAATCACGCTGCCAACTAGTGCTTTATAGGAGTAATTAGCGCAATGCTAACACACCAATGAACAAGTATTGGGCTTGAGGTGTTGCGACGTACCTCAGGGGAAGCTCAGGAGTATGCACCAGGCTTTAATGTACTTGTTTCAGGCAGAATAATTTTCTAAGATGATTAACTGGTAGAAACTGAAAACTTTTATTTTATTTATTACCTCTGCTGAGGAGGTTATGTTTTTGCTGGCATATGTTTGTTTGTTTGTTAGCAAGATTACAAAAAAACTACTGGACAGATTTTGCTGAAATTTTCAGGAGATGTTGGTAATGGCCCAACTTCGAAATGATTCGATTTTGGTGATGATCCAGATAACCGCCATTAGCGAACAATCATTTTTGCTCAATAACCGTCTAACTAATAATGATATCAACATGATTCTGAGAGCTAGGTGTGGGTTTTCAGGGTCAATGAATCATATTATGATGGTAACTTTATCATGGAACTATTGCTTATAGATGTAACAGCAAGATGTGAGCTACCTTAGCTGAAATTTGCATCTCCAGGTGCTTTCTAGTTTATAAATATAATTGACTTTCTTAAATCATTTTGAAATGAGTGAAAGGAACAACAAAACAAAAGATAGTAACAGCATCTGTCCTTTCTTCAGTTCCAGGTGAGTCTGCTGAAGGTCTCTCCTGTGGACTTTGAATCATGAATGAAGAGTTGACACCTTTGGACTGCCTGCTGCCCTCAGGTATTCTCTCTCTCAAACATGCACATGATATAGTATAGACTGTCCTTGAGCTCAGCCAATCAAACACAGCAGTCCAGAATTATAACACCATATCTAACTGCATCACCACTGATGTTTACTGCTTTGCTCCAAAATTAAGACCTTGCCTGAACAACAAACATTTTACAGAAAATACACATTACTATTAATCTGAATCAAAGAAATCAACAACGTATATCACAGTGTAAAGTCCATGATTCCTGTCAGGTTGAGCTGGGCATGAACATTCAGACCAAAATAGAGACAATTTGAATCTGATCAATACTTTCTTGCTCACATCTCTGTCACTCTTGTCCTTCTCTGTTTGCTTCTTTCGTTTACACACAGAACGTTTGAGGGAAATTCAGAAGAATCACTCACTCTTGTGATGATGGCATGTATATGTATGAGATGCAGATCTCGGTTTCCTTTTTGTTCTGCTTTGAGCACATATCTATACTAGATCTGAGTTTGATGTGTTAACTTGTGACATAAATAGTATTTGAATTTTGAAAGAGTAAGAGAGCCCACACATAATGACAGGAAATGTCAGATTTAATTGTTTTTTTTTCCCAATAGTGTGTGGTGTGCCACAAAGAGAGAGGCATAGCACACCACAAACCAACCAGTTCATTTACCAAGAAGGCAGCGACTCTGCTCTTGCAGCTTGTGGTCTCGCTTGATCACAAGCAACTTCAAAGTAAACAAACATGGCGGACAACTTCAGGAGGCAAGATGGGGTTTGTGGTTAGCCACTTACAACATCCTTGGCGGTTGTGATTTCCATACAGCTCTTCTCCCTATCGGTTTGTTTTATATAATTATCAGGTTATGCTGTTTTAAGGCTGTCAGTTTTCCTCAAAATCAAACTCGTACGGTTTTCAAACGTACACGCAAATAACTGAAGATATGCAGTTATTTTGCCCCCCTGTCAGTAGTAAGGGACAGAGACTCTCTTATCCACGCCTTCGGGAAAGAGTCACACGGGGTTGAACTCTTGAGGAAGCACTGCTGCACTCGACTGCATAACTTGGATGAAAAGGCGACGGTTGAGCCCGCAAATTTGATGTGGAGGACAAGTGAGTAGACTGCTTTGCACATAACTGACACACAGCCCGGTCTTTGATTTTAAGTTTGCCTTCAACGGTGTAGAGCCCAAAATACTACCACACAGTGCTCCTCAGATGATTTGATGCTGTTATTGTCTGCTCAGAGTGGCAACTCTTTGTTTACTGAGGTCAAGAGCGCAGTTTATGTGCCTGATGATCAAGCTGCGCTGAGAGCCCCCTCTGTTGAATGAAGCGGTCCACTGCTTCAGGCGCCCTGAAGTGCTGTTACACTAAATATTTTTCATTTGAATATTTGTTTACTCTTTCAGTACGAATATTTATCCCCATGCTTGAACAGTTGTTCGAATATTGAGTATAACGTGACAGCCCTTTACTGTTTAGACGCTTGTGTTTTTAATCAAATCAGTCAGTTTGACCTCCATTTTAACATCCATGTCATATTTTGCAGGCAATTTGCATTTAAGGATGGCTCACAAATGAACGACTCACTCACAACTGCGAATCGGTTCTCATCATTCACTTTAAAGAGTCATTCAAAAGACTCGACTCATTCGCCAGCGTCACATCTCCAGCAAACCACCGCGGAAGTAGGTCAACAAAACAAAGCCTCTGTTTACCAGTAGAATAAGATAATACTTGGTAAAAAAAAAACAGTCACATCAAGCACACCCCGACCGTTTGAGGTAAGCTAATTAGCAGTGGGCAAACTTTGCCCGCCTCTTTGTTGTTACAGCATGCAGAGTCGGAAGAATGGTGTCCATCTGCTTGCCATGGACTCAGGAGTGGGGCAAGACATGAAAAGAAAAAAGGTTGGCGTATCCCCTGAAGAATTTACTGGCCAAAATCATAAATTTATAAAGTTTTTCACTGCATTTAGTTGAGTTATGGTAGTATGTTGTTGTAGATCAGATCAGACAGAGGGGGGGACGGAAGCTTCAGTTATTCCTGCACAGCTTAAAGCTCAGCATGAATTCACTACAAAATCTGTGTATGATATCTAAAGACAACAATACACCAAAATGCATGTATACTCTCTGCTCTTGTGGCATAATTGCTGCATGACTCATATTTCCAAAGGTTTTCTATTTGTCTGTCCTTAATGGGCACTGACTACTTATCAAACCTGAGAAGAGCCTGGCTTTGGCTGCTTTTAGCAGGTACTCTCAGGTCAGTGTTTACGTGAGCTCCCTGGTGGTCTGTGAGTGTGGAAGGAAGAAAACTCTTGTGAGCCTGAGGGCTGATTTTTACACTTAGCTGTAAAGGTTAACAGGACTGAACAACATTTTGCCCTGTCAAGAAGACCTTTTATTCCCTCTATCTCTGGCCTTCCTGTGTTTCAGCCGATGTTACAGCGCTTAGGTTTTGATATGTACTGACAAATAGAGAAGTCCAGTCCAAGGTGTAGTCCAAGTGATGCATTTAGTTTGGATTAGGAAACTTTTTATTTTTGGGCAACATGGTGGTATGGCTTTAACATTTAATACAGATATCGTCTCAGTCGAAAAACAGTTGTTCGGTATGTTTGACCTTTGTTTTTCAATTGAATCTAGACTGTTTTTGAATTGAAGATGTATAATATGTTTCAATAAAACCTTAAGACTGAAAGCTCAGTAACACATATATTATTTTTAAGGGTGACCTAATTGGTCAGTTTTAATGATTAAAGGGGGAAGTCACATTTCATGTTTAGATTTCAAGCCAGGGATCCCACATTTGTGACTGTGCATTGGTGCAGCATACATAGTGCTGCTGCCTCACAGGCAGAGGGTTACCACTTAAATTGGTCAGACAAGGCCTTGTTCTTAGGACTTTGCATGTTCTCCCCATGTGTTTGAGGGTTTTTGCTGTGTACTCCAGTTATCTTCCACTGACCAAAAACATGCTTTAAATGATAGTGTAGGAGTGTTTGAATGATAATCTGTCCCTTTATGGCAAAAGTCTGTCAAAAAAAAAGTTTTCTATTCAATTGTGTGGAAAATATTAAAGCTTAGGATCAAGAACATTTTTTTTTTCAGCTCAGGGCTGCAAAGAGTTTATTCACATAACAAAAAAATGATGACTTTAAGGTCCCATGTCCTGCAAAATCAATTTTCTTTGCTTTTAATGTTTGAATGTGCTTGGTCAGCAGAACATGGCATCTTTTACAAAATTCTCAGTTTACAGAGAAATGTTCTATGTCTATTTTAACAAATGCCACTTAAAACACTCAGTTTTTTACTTCCTGGGGTTTTTGATGTAATAGCTGTACAGCCTCTACCTACAGGTATGTTTTCTGCTCGTCAAAGGCAGACACAATGACTGTTTGGACAGTCTGCTCAGGGGCATCTAACCCTTCATCCCCTCTCCCATTAGACTTAGTTTGGGCAGCCAATCAGTGCAGAACTCATAATCATAAGCCCAATTCATACTGCCGCTTCGAAGTGTTATAGTTTCCCCTGTTTTCACCTCTACTGTGAACGTCGAGGAGACGAAATGGGGGGAACGAGTTGAGCCCCTCTTTGTTCTGTCTCTAGAGGTAGTAACAGAGGTGTGATATTGGAAAGGCACACAGACTCGTAGGGAGACAGGAGCAGTGTGAGTAAGTGTCTCTGCCTTTGTGTGTATTTTTGGGCACATGCTTTGTCGCATGCATCCAAGCTGTATTGCAGCATGAACTGACATAGATATTGCGGCCTTGCAAAATGAATGTGAATGTATCTAGGTGTAAATATATAGGCTTCAGCCCCCTGCTACAGCCAAAAAGCTGAGTGGTATAGAAACTGTAATGCAGGGTTGGATGATCCTACATTTTTGTTGATGTCTTAATATTATAACTTCATCAAATTTTGTTGACATTTTTGTTTGCATTATTTCTCATATGTCAAAAAAAAATTTTCCCAGAGATTTTAACATTCTGTCTTCAGTAAAGCTTGAATGCCATGGTGTGTTTGACTGTTTACATCATGTCTTGGGTGTTGATTAAGCAAGGATTTGATTAAAGTTTAATCAGAAAATAAAAACTAAGTCGCACATCAGCCGCTCCTTTTCCCTCCCCTTTAGAAACGTTCAGATCTGGGAAAGCTGCGGGAGGCTATGATAATGAGCTCTCAAAAAATCTCAAACAATGTCTGATGGGAGGGGGCAGGAGGGGTTACAGAGATCACAGAGCAAACTTTGAGCCATGGCATCTGCCTGTGATGAGAAGGAAACACACATCTAGGTGGAGGCTGTGTAGCTATTACATAATAGACCCCTGGAAGTATAAAACTGAGTGTTTAAGGGGCGGTTTCTCTGTGAACTGAGAGTTTAGTAGGAGGTGTCATGATCCTCTGTTTCCCAAACCTTTTGAACAATAGTAAAAGCAAAGAAAAAGGATTTTGCAGGACATGGGACCTTAATATACTTGTTCGTTGACCTCTTTTTGACCTTACTGTGTCCTCACTGTAGGCAATATAATCAAGCCTCAGCGTCAACTTATTACAAGAATCATTTTGGAGTATACTACATGTCCTGAGCGGGTTTTTGTCGATTTTCTTTCACATGTCTCACTCAGCAGAGATTGTTGAAGTGTTTTAAAAAGTGGAGACTGGGTTGCACTGGTGACATCCATATCTGTATTGAAATGTTTCACTTTCAATCCTAGAGAGGAACTTCATTTGGTCCACCCTGAGTGCGGTGTTGATTTTTGAAAAATAAGAACAGACAAAAGCAAACATCAGTCACACTTCTGATATGGGGATATCTGCTCTAAAGCAGATGTTTGCTCAAACAGGGTTTTTTTTTTTTTTTTACACTATTTGCCTCCCTCTTTAGTTTGTATAAACTAAGTTTTATTCTGAAGACTTTACAGGGTGAGAAAATACATTTCACAAACAGCCACAGAACAGAGTAGAGCACACACAAACACAAATCCCCCTGATGAATAAGAACTGTCAATTTATTTATTCATCCATTTTCCTTTGAGGATGAATCGTTAGTATGACACTATTTTTCTCTAGTCTCACTCTCAGATGTGTTCGTTGTATCTTTGCATCACATTTTAACTTTAATCTCTTGCAGAAAGTGCTTATCTTGGCCCTCACTCAAGAATAAAAAAAACAGCCCATTGATTTCTGCACTGTAAAATCCTCAGTGTCAACAGCATTTAATACAAAGTTGCAGCACCCATTGTCCACACTGTCCCTTTTAAATATTAAATTCTTTGCTCCGTTCCCACAATCAAAAGTAGGTGCAGAAACAGTGAGACATTACATGATTTTCTTTCAAAGGTGGAGAGATGGAAGTGTGGTGCCTTGTGTTGATGAGAGTTGACTCAAAGACTCATCAATAAATGTCTCACTGTGAGGGGAATTTAATCAGGCAGGTTTAATACACATCAACTCAGCCCCACAAATAGCAGTCAAATGTGTAATCTTTGGTCTTGTTATACAGTCACTTATGGACCAGCAAGTGTTTTTACTGTCTTTGTATGATTTATCACTGTCCTCTCCCTCCTCCCTCTATCATCTCCTGCAGGTACGCAGAGGCTCTGTCTGATCATTCTGAACCAACCTATCGATAAGGACTACCTCCACATCCTCTGGAGCAAAGGTAAATATCACACTTCACTAGCATAGATTAAACAACAGTTTGCCTTCTTTGTATTGCTTAAGGAGTCACTAAACAGTTTTTCCCCAATAAAAGCTTATATCAATGAAGGTCCAAATCTTAACATTTCAGGCCAAGCTATCAAAAAATATACACAACTACTGTGCTGGACAGGTTGAAATTCAGTTGCCACAATTAAAAGCGATTACTGAAATCCAAGGCTTCATGATGTATGGAGCAGACCACAGTCAAGACTGATCATAAGTGGCACCTGCTTTTTCTACAACCATGATCTTCAGTAGCAGCCCATATTTCTATAATTCATTTAATACTGACAGCTGACTTAAAGTGGCAAGAATAAACCTCTGAAATCTTGCATCAAAACCAGACACATGTTGAACAGCCACCCACTGAAGCTGTTTTGGAGGTGTGGACGGAGGTAGGGAGAGAAACAAAGGGATTAAAAAAAGACCTGGTGATAGTGACAAATTCATGGACCATAAATCTGTCCTCATCACAAATGTCTCTATTGAATTTAATTTGATTAGAGGTTGGCTACTTGAGATAAGACATCTCATTTTCAAGAGGGTCGTCTACTTGATATGGTTGGAAAGTTCGTTATTGTGGTGGAATAATTACCATAATTTCTCGTTTATAACATGCATTTTTCTGCTCTTATGTAAGGTCTAATTTTTGGGTGCGTATGATACACAAGCACAAGCAAAATATGTACTTCTGTAATTCTCAAGCACTACAGTACCACTCAAGTGCAAACACAGGGCGCTGCCATCTTGTGAGCAAGAGGATCAAAATAGCTGCGCTTTGATTGGTTGAAGACATCGGCATGTTGATAGCTGCTCTCTGATTGGTCGGTACACTATGACTGAGCATGCTCGGGCAGAAATCGAGTAACTTCACACGTGTGAAGCAAAAGGTGTTTCCGCATCCGGTTGAGAGAGAAAATCGTGTACGGTATTTGTTGTGAAAATACTGAAATTTCATTGATTAAAACTTTGAATAAAGTAAATTTTGAGTTATCTGAGAGAGTAAGGTTTGGGCAAAATATGGGTGCGTGTTATATTTGAATACAGCGTTTTTCCTGGAAAAAATTGAGTGCATGTTGTAAACGAAGGGGTGTTATATTCGAAAAATTACAGTAATAACAACCATGGATAGAGAGATTGTTTCAACATTAACAGCTATAATGGTTATGAAGTGGAGAGGACTGATGTCAGATAATGCAGCAGCATCTAGTTGAACTTCAAGTAAAATGATCTGAATATGTATGATCCTGTTGATTATCACTGACCTTTGGCTGTTTTTGGAGATTGAAATTTTGGGTTACAATTTTCTCTCACACTGTGACTCAATCAAAAACGTGTATCTGATGCTGTTATACTCCGGGAATTCGAAACATACAGTATTAGACAAAGGTACATCCCTCTAATGACTGTTTCTCTTGTCATCACTCATCCAGACGTTCACCTACACCACACGTCTTCCACTGTGAGATAGATGGACACGTCAGGCAAACTCTGACGGTGTGATGGAGCTTGTTAAAGTCATAAGGCATTTGCTCCCTGTTAGATCAGTCAACTTTTGAAGACTTTCAGAGATGTTTGCTGGCTCCTAAAGTGCCTTAAGCTTTGCTGTGGTGTGGATGTCAGAAATTGAGAAGTTTTCTTGATCAGTTTGGCTCCTGGCAGCAGTTCTCATGGGACTTTAAAATGTTTTGACAGGATGATGACGCTGCATTAATGTCGTATCTCAGATCTCTCACAGTTTGCTAGCTGCAAGTGCTTCCTCCCTCACTTGATATGCAGTGTATCATTTTTGTTGTACTTGAGATATGCAGATGTCAGTGTGCACATAACCAATTCCCCAGATGGCTGTGCGCCTAAAAACATCGTAGTCAGGTTCCCATCTGTACACAAAAACAAACACAAAAACACATGGCAGTCTCAGGTCTTCTGATGTGCTGCCTCTGGGCGCCCTCATCAGCTCTTGGAGAAATTGAGCAGCATGGAGTGATGGAGCTGAAACAGAGCAAGACCCATCAAAGGAAAACTCATTTACAGGTACAGAGTGTAATGTTGAGAACGGGGATCAAGTTGCTTATCTCACTCACACACCCTCTCACTCATATGCTCCATCAGTTACCCACTCACCCCTCAGATTAGTCACAAAGCCGCTTGTTCACCAAATCAGCCTCTCACTTGGTTACCTACAGCCTTACCTGCTCACAAGTATTGGAGGAAATTGTCTCTTCATATGAGACAAATAGGGTCCAGGATCATTTTAATCGTGTTTTGCAAAGAATGGAGCCTATGAGCATCAACCAGAAGTCACGGTTAGTTGACCCTCAAGGCTCTGTAAAACCTAGTGCTTCTCTTGTGTTGAAACAATATACAAAAAGCTTCTTTATGCCACAAACTCTTGGCTATAAACAAGGTGAAACAGCCATTATCTTTCATCTTGAGCCGCAGACAGGCTGTGCTACATTAGCCTTGCTACATCAGAGAGGGATACAGTGATTGAGTTGTATTTAATGAAGAAACAACTGAAGTTGGCATTGACATTACTGGCACAAGAACAGTTACTTTTTAGGAATTATTAAAGATGGCAAACCCCCATCAACAGGGAAATGATACGTCTAAAATGCTGAACGCACACTTCATTTTGTGTCTGAGGCATCCAGTACTATATTATATGAAAGTGTTTTAATCATTAGTCACCTGATTTCACATAGGGTTGCAAAAGGGTAAAAAATTCCAGTAAATTCGGTAAATATTCCAATTTCTAAACTTTCCATGGGAATTATGTGAATTATAGGTATTTGTGGCAATCAATTGGAAATTGGGGCTAATCTAGAAAAACTGTGTCATATCCAAACATAAATAAAAATAATTTATTTTGTCATAGGTAGACGTTAATGCAAAATAATACAATTTAAAAAATAAAAGATTTATTAAGTAGAACTCAAGTTTTAATTATCTTATTGAACAATCAATTCCAACTTCACTTTCTGTGGTTCATGGGCTCAAATGTGTGGCTTCAATAGTCCAGGGTTCTAGAATAATCTGTGCATGTGATGGAGGAAATGCCCAGCACATGTAGAGGGTGTGGCCACATACTCCTTGCAGTGAACAGTGTGTTACATGCATGTGATTGAGGAATAGCATAGATATTCTCAAGTATACGTCCTTGAAATCTGGTTGTTTTAGTCGAGATTATGCTAAAAAACATTTTCCCCAACTATTTTTAGAATTCGATTTTTTTTTTATTCCAGGTTTATTCCCATTAAATTCACCTTAATTCCCAATGGAAAGTTTTTAACTTTAAAAATATCCCAGAATTTTGCAACCCTAATTTTAAAGTTTTGTAATTGTACAGGGGTCATGATCAACAGTGTAGTTGTAAATATCTCTATTACTTTAACGGAAACAAACATTAGTGCTAGTTAAATTTGGGGTTTAACTATGTAGAATTAAGTAGGTAATAGATGGACTATGTTGGATTTTCATTGATTACCAAAATGCTGATACTGATGAACTCATTTGAACTGATATTGATTGCCATACTAATATACATACATTGTTTTGTTTATAACACCAAATTTCTATAACAGCAGAACTGACTGGTTCCTTTCATTGTGATAGTCTACTTGTGTTAGAAACCTACAGAAAGTTTTTGTTTTTTTTTCTAAATGAAGACATTCAGTGATGATGTGGTAAAGCATTGTGGTCTATTTGTTCATTGATATTACAGCCATACTTGGATATACTGCGTTTGGCTGATACTGTATATCAACTGTAAGCTGTTGGTACTAACAGTCAACTATTTAAGCTCTAATCTGCTAATACTTATATCCTTTTGATAATCATTTCAAACTGCTACATTTCAAACTACCTCTTTGTACATAAAAATTATTCGTATTATGTAAATATTATTT
The DNA here is from genome assembly GCA_037902135.1 of Cetoscarus ocellatus. Taxonomy (NCBI): domain Eukaryota; kingdom Metazoa; phylum Chordata; class Actinopteri; order Labriformes; family Labridae; genus Cetoscarus; species Cetoscarus ocellatus. The sequence goes on from JBAMNC010001759.1 coordinate 679,912, forward strand.
ATTCTGTTCAAAGCGTCTTGAGCCAGGTGCAACATAATTTCGTTCTGCTGTTGGTATAAAGTGGAATGACAGGAAGTCTTGAATCTTGAATTTTGAATCTTGAATCTTAATCGCATGCATCCCTACTATTCAGTCATTAAGAAGTTTAGATGATCATTTTGACTTAAATTTCAAACAAAAACTGTTATAATAAGCAGGATTTTCTCATGTTAAATGCAAAGGCATTTACACATCAAGAGCAAGGCAAATAAAAGGCACATAATCGTTAGTATTTGAAGATTTTAAAGTGCCTTTCAATTCACATTCAAAGCAACACAAATTTGCGTATATTGTGTACATTCTAAAATACATCCTGCTGCAGAAGACACAGCAGACTCAGCATCAAGTGGCTCTGAACTTAAGCTCATTTCATTGAAACAGAAACTTAATGGGCACATCTGATTCTGTAAAAGAGAGGAGAACTTGGTGACTGTAACACAGCAGCTTTGGGACCAACTGTTCACAATGGTAGAAGCTTGAGTATTCACATAACACCTTAATACTGCAGCATTAATACTGTCCTCCGTCATACATTATCTTTAAATTCATTATCCTTTTTTTAAGACTTTGGTCAAATAAAATGGACTGCTATGAAGCAAACACACCATAAAGTAGGCCACGGTGTTGAATGCTACGGAGCCCCTAAGGTGCCATGAAGAAAAAAAAAAAAAAAAAATCGTGCGCACGTTTTACTATCTCGTGCGCACGATGTATTAAACGTGCGCATTAAATACTTATTCATGCGCACAAAATAAAGTTATTAACCACGTTTTGACTTGTCCTTGTCCTTGTCCACTACGGCTTCCCGTAGTGACGTCAGATGTTTACAGACACAATGGAGAGAAGAAGTGAGCTAGTTAACTTTTGCTTCCACCTCGGAATGTCATATAATGACATTCTTGCTGCTCTTGCCATGAGAGATGGAATAATCCTAAATTGGAGAACTTTGCTGCGCATACTAAAAAAAAACAAGCTCAGCCGGCAGAAGGAGTACTCAGATTCAGTCAGTGTCCTGACCTGAGATGCACAGGGGGGACTTGTTTGCTGCTACAGAGGCGAAGTTGTAGCTAACTTCGGGGCTAACTCCCTCCACCTTATTCAGCGGGTGGCAGCAAGACACGAGCTTTGCTTGAGTCTTGAAAGTTGTGCAGCTTTTATTTAAGGTACTGATAAATAGCCTAAGGGACTGTACATAGCCTGCACTCCTACATTCACAGACACAGCTAACGTTGGCTGGTTACTGGGATGCTTCAACCGAGCCCGGCTGTCTTCTTCTTCTTCTTCTTCTTGGTTTTTACCGGCAGGTGACCACAATATTATGGGGCATTACCGCCATCTACTAATAAGCCCGGCTGTCTATTGCTGCTTGCCTGTATAATTAAATCGAGCGCACGTTTTACTATCTCGTGCGCACAATTTATATATTTTTTTTCTCCGTGGCACCTTAGGGGCTCCGTAGAATGCTTTTACTGACTGTGACATTCGGACCAACTACGAGTGCTCTCATCGGTCTGATGTGAGCTTACGGGATGCAAAACTTTAGAAAAATCAACAGAGGTCCAGAATATAAAAGCTGCCATTTTGCTCCGTGACTTTTCATCCCTGGTGTGTAAGCTTGCATTACATGGCTAAGGATGTGAAAAATATAATCACATGCAAATTAATCATTAAAAAATATATATCTTCTGTGCAAAGACTTTTAGATTACATTGATTTTTAAGTTTTAATTATTAAAATTAACAGTGTTTGACATTTTTAAAAGAATAGTGTAACTTGGGTAACAATAGTTTATTATTACTAATCCAAAATAACATTATATCAATTTTTGTTTTGATTTCAGGATTTTTTACTGCATAGTTTGATCTTTGTTATTTGTATCATAAAAAGCTGCACTAAATACCAAATTACATTTTCTAAAGAAAATGTCAGTATTGTAGATATCATGAAAAATATGAGAATAATTACTTTATTTAAGTATTAGCTTTAAAAACAAATGTGTAAGTAATTTTACAGACAAGGCAAAGGCAGGGACTCAACGACATAGCATGATAACCGTTAGGAGTCAGACAAAATAATGCAAAATGATCAGTGTCATTGTTGGGGAGATATTGGTCCGACTATAATCATGGCATCAAAATCTTAAATCAATAGATTCTTGTGTACCATACAAGAATTCAAGATGACACACGGTGAACTGCTGCCTTGAAGTTTACCTTGAGAAAACACATTTTGCAAGTATTGATTGATGGAGATAATATTAAAGTAGAAAAGCATTTTCTTTTGGGAGAAATTCTGCCACCTAGCTAAATAAAGCAAGGAAAAAGTCATAGCAGAGAGAAAATAAGATTTTTGCTGTGAGAAATCAATCCAATCCAAAGCAAGGTGCAGGGAGCAGGATGGATTAGGAGACAGGGTGACAGATAGAGAGGGTAAGTGTGAACTGATGGATGAAGGAGGGCGTCTCTGCATCATAACAAGGATAATAATCTTTGCACCACTCTCCGCGACTGTTTGACCTCTCCTGTCCTGCACCAAAGCCCCAACCTAACAGGCATTAATCCTCCCCACCAATCTCATCAATACTAGCTTTTACCAGAACGGAATATACCCCCCAGCGATGTGTGTGTTTCTGCAGGATGGTGAACATGCATCATTCGTGTAACTCACTCAACATTGAGATTTATGGTCAAAAAGCAGTACATCGACAGTTTTGGTGCTGTGTGTGGAGGTTCATTATCTCCTGACTGCAGTGTCTGTTATACAGAAGAGTGACTGACAGGAGCTGAACTGAAGCCTGTTAGGAGGGATTATCAAACCTGTAATTTAACAAGGCCAGTGCCTCTGTCTGTTGGTTTTTGAAGTCGTGTATAATACCTTTAGTATTTTCTTCTTTAACCCTGGAATGTATAGGGGGTGGAATTGCATTTACTTTGATGGTGTACTTCATAAAGGCAGAAGTACATTGTTTTTAGTGAATAGTAATATGAATTGAGTCTTCAGTGTTGATGTGGAAGAAATGCAGCTCAGAAGATAATCTTTCATGAGCTCATTTGAGTTTATCCCCTTAATTTCGATTGTGAAGGAAACAAATTGAATGTTGAGGGACCTACAAAGAAACACCCTCCCACAGGCTTAAAATAATCTTCATTCTTAGAACAAATATAAACTTTTTAATAAGCTTTGCTTCTGTTGTGTGACTCTGGAGTCTCAGAATTGTGTCGAGCAAAAGCAACCTTGATACATGAAACACGCTCTCAACTTTTTGAAATGCAGATGCAGGTACAGCTGTTCAAGCCTCAAAACTTCAAATGAGTGTGCATGCATAATAACATCAACCTTAACAAAGGAAGCAAAGGGCTTTACTGTGACTAACAAACAGGAAGATGGAAATCCCATTATTGATCAATGCACTGCAGCAGAGATCTTGTAAACACTGACATGAATGGCATGTTGTCCCCCTGATTGGTGGGACCTCACCAGCTATGTTAGAAAAGAGGAACAGTGTTGATTCATGTTGATTCAGTTTTGAAATACAATTACCCTTCACTTCCCCCCCACCATGGCTGACTTTTATTACCACTGCCAAGGAGGTTATGATTTGCTAGCATTTGTTTGTCAGATTGTTGAAAAAAAATAACTAAAGTTCTAAACAAAATTTGATAAAATTTCTAGGATAGGTCAGAAATTAGATAAGGACCAATCAATCAGATTTTTGGTGGTGATCTGAATCCGGATGCCAATCTAGGTAATTTTTTTAAAGGATTTGTTAACAGAGCAGTATATGGCAGTTTTACATATTATTTTAATAACCTCCTCTAAGGATTTTGATCACATTTTCAAGGAAGGTTGGTCATAACGGTGTGAAATAGGACAGTGTTTCTACATTTTTGTCAATACTGCCTGACAATGGTGGAATAACTTGGAGCTTTGTACTCTTGTAGTCTTTGTACAGAGCGCCTCAAGTTTTGTTTCTTAGTTTGTTGCAAATCTAGTTGATGTGCTAGTTGCCTTGTTATTTTGATGTTAAGTTAGCCTGTTAGTTATTAAGTTAACAAGCTTACTAATTTGCTAGCTAGCGAGTTAATAAGGTGTTTAGTGGATTGCTTGTAATTTAACCTGTGAAATTGCTATTTAGCTAGCATATTAGTTAATTAGCTTGTTAGTTGTTAGCTGATTGGTTAGCTAGTAAGCAAGCTTGTTAGTTGCTAGCTAGTTATAGATTTTTAGTAGATTAGCTAGCCAGATAGTTTTGGAGGTAGTTTGTCGGATTGCTAGTTTGTTATTCACTTGGCTTGTTGGCAAATTTCTTTGCTAGTTTGCTTTTGTATTAGCTTGCTGTGTGCTTACATCGGTAAAATTCCATGTCATGTCTTTGCTGCCACCTGTTGCTGGGAACACACTCATGCACACACAACATGGAACACAAAGTAGAAACAGTCATATTATCAATAACAATAGTTTTCTTTAATAATCTTAGATAGTACTGTTTTGTTTTAAACACTTAACAAATCATTAAATGTGCAATTAGAAAGGCCAAACAGGCAAAGAATATTAATATAAGTAGCATTTACATTTATTGTATGTTTTGCTCATCTTGTTGTGAATGAATGGCCATAAATCCTTTAAGTGTAAAGTGATAAACTCATTAACAAGGCATAGTTGATTATCTGCTTTTTAGTTATTGCACACAAACTGCGTGCCTGCAGGTTAGTAAGTTGCAGGCTACTTCATCATTACTCAGAGAAACAGTCTTCCTGCTCCTGTCATGGTAGTAGCCATCCTCTAGATGTTATTACTGCTACCATGGAGGTTATGTTTATACCGGTATTTGTCCTTGCGTTTGTTCCTCTGAAGGGCTGTCTGTCCGTCTGTAGGCAAGATAACTCAAAAAAATCTTTGTGGATTTTGATGAAATTCTCAGGGAATGTTTGTCATAGCACAAGGGAGGGGAAAGGCAAGGGAAGTCAGAAACGCCTTGGCAGAGATTTGTGCTTATTTTCTTGCTTAGTGAATGTTTTGTACTGATTTTGATATGTGTCCACAGAGCACTGTGGTTAAGTGATGCCTTTTTATCTCTTTAATGATACGGTCCTGCAAGTTGTGTTTTTACTAACGAGTGATCTCATTGTGCCTCATTTGAAATGTCTAACATGCAACTCATTGGGAATCTTTGCCCGGCATGGTGAATACTCTGATTCAGGGAAAGGCACGTTTTGCCTGTTCATCTCTTTATCTAACATCAGTCCTGCCATGGTTACATCAGAAATTGCTTTACACATCCAGTTTCTCAAGGATGTTTTTCTCACTATTGCAGGTCATAGAAGCTCTATAATTTTCATCAGCTTTACAACCAGCCAAAACTCCTCACAGGCTTCAAGTTTCTGACACAGAATAATTACACAACTGAATGCTAAAGTATGTTTTTTTGTAGCTCTACCTTCCCAATTAACACATACTGTGGTTAACATATCAATGTTTATATTCCTGTAGCTCTTGTGAGGGCGTGTGCTGATGGAGCTGCCAACCATCTCTATAACATCATGGCTGGAGACAGAGACAGGTGAAATTTTCCACAATTGTATTTATTATTTTGTTTCCAAACTTGTTTTTTATAAACTGGTCAAGTTTGAGAGAAATAATAACATTTAACTGTGTATAATTTCATTCAGTTGCTCTGTTTCAAAACTTTTCAGCCTGTTCAGGTGCTATCAAGGGATTTTTTGACTTTCAGTTTAGGAAATGCACCGTGTTTTATTTATTAGTCTTGTGCGTGAGCTTTCTGTTTGGCTGATGGAGCACTGCTGTCAGGTCAAAAATGGATTTTGGGTTCACTGTGTCCCTGAAGTGTTGAGGCTTTACATTATCACCCAGAGTGTGAACATGAGTGTGTGTTTTGTCAGGGTGGGATCGTAGATTTGATATCATGCGCCAGACTGTGGACACATTCTTCCATTTATGTAGTCATGAATTCTGTTTATCTTAAAATACTGCAATGTTTGGTCTGGCACTGACTAAAATTAGATGAAGAAGTCTACATCATAAGTCTCCCTTCCACTTTGTTCTGTATGACTCTCAAATCAAGGACGTTCTGCTTTCATCATTGCAGTCAGCAGAAATGACATCAAGGATACTAAGATGTAATCATGGCAGATAGAAGAGAGAAATGGTCAAAATGTGGTTTAATTGTACATAAATATGATGCTGACAGCACAACATCCAGTGTCCGTATGATTTTAAGCAAGAGTAGAAACACCAGCAACTTACAGATGCATTCTTCGTTGCAGCACAGCATTCAATATCAGCACTGCAATGTTTTTGACACCATTGACACTGAACGCCTGTTTTTCTACAAAGAAAATCCACAAGAATTGCTAAGTCAATCAATGAAATGGCTAGCCAGAAACAATAATGCCTTTGGTATGAATAAGATCTTATGAATTCCTATCCTTTGTCAATAGCTTTGTAGGCTTTTGTGAGTTTTCATTCTGTTACCTAACTTTAAAGTGCAGATAGATCTACCTGATTCAATGTTTTTGAAGGATTTCATAACGGTGCAAGATAGGACAGTTTTTCCACATTTTTGTCAATACTGCCTGACAATCAGGAATAACTTGGAACTTTGTACTCTCAGAGCACTTCAAATTTTGTTCTTTAGTTTAATGCAAGACTAGTTGGTGTGTTAGTTACCTTGCTATTTTGATGTTAAGTAAGCCTGTTGGTTATTTAGTTAACAAGCTTACTAGTTTGCTAGCTAGCTAGCTAGTTGGTAAGGTATTTGGTAGATTGCATGTGAAATAGCCTGTGAAATTGCTATTTAGCAAGCATTTTAGTTAATTAGCTTGTTAGTTGTTAGCTAATTTGTTAGCTAGTAAGTAAGCTTGTTATTTAGGTAACTTGCTAGCTGGTAAAATAGATTTTTAGTAGGTTAGCTAGCCAGATAGTTTGTGAGGTAGTCAGTTGGACTGCTAGTTTGTTATTTAGTTGGCTAGTTAGCAAATTTCTTCGCTAGTTTGCTTTTGTATCAGCAGCGTTTTATCAATACTACCTGACAATGGAGTAGAAACACCAGCAACTTACAGTTGCATTCTTCTTTGCAGCACAGCATTAAATTAAACTTCTCTATAGAAAGGATATTTTCAGTCCACTTTTGACGTGTTTTGGTGAGAATTTGTTGAGAATTTGTTTTGGTGAGAGTTTGCTTCTAGTCCCAGATAGACGCGTGAAATACATTGAACGGTCTATCTGGTGTAACAGGTTAATAATTATCCTCAATTAAGGATAAGGAAACTCCTGCCCTCAAGTACCCTAGATATCCACAACAATAAGCTGAAGTTAAGGCAACATTTTACACATCATTTAACATGGTGATGAACTTGAACTCTGTGCCCCTTTTCAAAACTAGACTCAAAACCCACCTGTTCAGGACTGCATACTCCATTTAACAATAACCTGCCACTTACATCCTCATACCTGCCATTATCTGTTGTGTTTTGCTGATTTTACAGTTTTATTGTTGGTTTTATTGTTGTTGTTTTAATCTTGTACAGTGTCCTTGAGTGGAGTGAAAGGCACTTTTAAATATAATTTATTATTATTATTATTATTATTATTATTGTTATCATGACAGGTAGCAATATCAGGGTGTGCCATTTTTTCTGTTCTGTGGTTGGTAGGACTGGGGATAGTATCGTAGTAGCAAAACCACAGAAATCCAGTCTTGTCCTGTGACACAGAGCCACCTAATCATACTACTGGTGCTTAGGCATTTATCAGGTGTTGTAGCAGTGAACGATAGCTCCAAGATCATCAGCATTGTGGATCAAATTAAACAAAAATGCCATACCTTTTCTCTATCAAACCATTTGCAAAGGATAGAAAAACTGCTTTCCATCTGCTCAAAACACCCTCAAAAAGCATACCCATATCTTAAAGCCACCTTGTTAAATAATATTAATCTGATGATAAAGTTGATGTAGAATTGTGAAGGGTGAACATTGACACACGGTTATATTTTGATGTATGAGCTCATAAAAATGGCTCGAAGTTTTTGTTTTGGTATATAAAAAAAAAGGTCTTGATATTTGTTGCCTGAGTTAGAGAAGCACTTAGTCGTTTATCTGAGTTTTTTTTACATAGGTTATTTATGCAATATCATACAATATACAAAAACATATGTAAAGGGTTTTTTATTCTTGAAAATAATTCAACAAATACCTACCCATCCATAAGAAAAACACTCCAACAATCAGGGCTGTCAGAACAAAATTAAAATCTTTGACCAAAAGACTGTGATTGGTTTTGAACTGTTGGCTACTGTACTAAGTGTAAGCACAGCCATTGTTTGTTTTGTGTCTAGAGGCATGTAAAATATGTTTTTGTTATACAACATCCAAAACAGAGCCAAGCATGTATCTCTGTCTCCTCGTGTAATTCATGTTCGGTCTGCTGGCTGACACATTGATCAATTCTGTCGTTTTCTATGGCACAGCAGATTCATCTTCTGACCCCCTAGCCTGCAGCAGACCGCACAGTGGAGCTGACAGCCAAAGTTAGACGTTATACAAGGAGGGTTGGAGGGTGGATATAAGAAATAGCAAATGAGACAAAAAGTTCTGTGTTCAGGAATGGGAATCAATTATCAGCCAGCTGGGATATATTTAACCTGCTTTATCATAATTCAAACAAGAGCAAAAGCAAAGATGTGAAAGCTTAAACAAGATTGATTGCTTGATTTCTATGTTCTTATGTGTAGAGCAGCATTCAACATTTTTCATTTCCTGTAAATGAATTTGGATCTATATCTTGGACATAATGTGATATATAAAATAAAAAGTAAAGAATTAAACTATCAAAACTGCTATTCTTTGTTAGTTTTATACAAGCTGATCAAACTTTCCTCAAAATTCCTGCAATTTTTCCTGACAGATTTTCCTGACTCTCTGCAAAGGGCATTTCAGATTTTAAAGGTCCCATATTTTGCTCCTTTTCTGCAATTTAACAAGGATCCTTGATGTCTTCATGAAACATTAGTAACATGCTTTGGTCCAAAAAGCTTATGAATAAAGCACAGCTGTATTCTTTCCACGCTCACATAACCCCCTCTGTTCAGAACAGCTGGTTTTGATGGCGGTCCCCTTCATATGCTAATGAGCTAGAGCAGCATACATACGGGGATTTAAGGATAGACCTGCAGCGTATCTCGAGCGAAGCGAAGTGCACTGCCGCTCCAGCCACGCGCCGCTTCCAGTCCTGAACACACACGAACTGCAAATTCATGCCGGTTACCAGATAACAGCAATGCTAACGAAGGCTAACGCACAACATGCTAACCTCGGCCTAGTCACGACATTGGGACACAGCCGCAACTTATCCTACCTTCCGGGCTAGCGTTTGCAGAAAAGGAGGGGTAATCGGGTGGGTAAAGGACTGTTTATATTCAGCCAACTGTTAAACGTCTCTTGACTAATGTAGGAATGTTCATACTTTGAAGTTTACCCTTCAGATTTTCAACAAGTAACATGAACATTGACAAACATGATGTGAAGTTACCTCTGGTTCATTTGAAAACACATGAAAATCCGAGGCACTCCGATGAAGTTAAAATCCTTTATTGTGTTAGGGACATGTCAACGCGTTTCAACTCATCAGAGTCTTCATCAGGACATGATAAACAACACGAAACAGGTGTTTAAAATACATGGAAGATGTCATGTGATTGTGTCATGTGACACCGTCACACCAAGGCCTTGCTTCAAAGAGATTATCAAATATGTTTTATTATTAGCAAAAGTTATTAGAAGTTGTGTTCTGACTTATTTTTTCCGAAATAAAATTTCAACTGTTTAATTCATCTTTACAGGTATGTTTACAGAAAATACACATCAGATTAAAGACATACTTAAAGCTTGGCTGCACCAAAAACAGACTATGTCAAAAAGTGATAGACAATACAGATGATAAAGAAGGAGAGAAATCTATTACCTTGTTTAAACCTTAGCAAAACTCATTGGAAGTTGTGTTCTGACTAGTATTTTTCTGAAATAAAATTTCATATATTTAATTCATCTTTACAGGTATATTTACAGAAAAATGCAAATCAGATTATAGACATACTTAAGGCTTGGCTGCACAAGAAACAGACTCACCTCTGGTTCATTCCCCCCTGCTGTTAGCGTTACCTCGTAGCAATGAGCAAAATAAATACTACACAACATTCAAATACTCACATTTCCATCATCAGGTTTGGCGACAGATTGTTGGTACTGAGCCCGGATTCAGGAAAAATCTAGTTGCCAGTCCTGTGTTGAACTGACTGAAGTTAGAGAAGTAGTCGGACATGAAATGATTGGCACACACATACAGGTTTTAGTTGACTGTAGCTGCTCATTCCCTTCAAAAATAAAATTAATCCACTGGGCCCTTTGGTCCTTCGAGGCTGGTAGCCCATATGTGAAGATATATATGTGGGTGTTTTCAGCCAATAACTGAGCAGTGATAGGTTTTGGGCCTAGACATGGTGTACGCCGATCTCTCGCTAAGAATGTAAACAATATGGCTGCACTTCACAAAGAAATTTTTCAAGGCGTGTGATGGGGATACTCATTTAGAGGCAGGATTATGCAAATAAAATGCTTTTTATGTAACTGTATATCCACAGACTCAACAGCTCACCAAATACCATGAGTTTACAGTTACACAGCCTGCTAAAAACAGGTTTTGTTGTCTACTCTCACATGTTGTGGGCTGGGAGGAAGGCCAAATACCCAAAAATGTGTTCAGAAGCCTTAAAAAAGTGATTTTTGCATAATATGTCCCCTTTAAGATACAGTGTTATAAAAAGGAAACTGGCTCAATGGTTCAATGTCTCTACATTCGGTACTTTTTTCCACATTAAGACTACTGAATTTAAGCAAAGAAGAATTTAGTCTTTTTTTTTTTTTTTTTTGGAATCCATGGCAATACTTGCGTCCAGAAACTACTGGTGGTGTTTTTGTTGTGTACAAAGTCTAAAATAAAACATAGCAAAGGTTCTTAATGATGTCATCCAGCATAACGCCCCCTCTCTCTCTGGGTCTCATCCTCTGATTGGGAGATGAGGAGTAATCAGAACTGACTCCCCACAAGTGATGGGAAGATGTGAAAATGGAGTGATGTGAAAATGGAGTGATGTGAAAATGGAGTGTTTGTCATGCTGTTAATCAGGAGATGATGAAAGACATGGAGGTTATACACAACACAGCAATTTGTTTTAATTAGGAAGTCGTTTGGATGGATCTCGTTGCATCGGATTGATAGAGTCACAGACAAAAAAAATATGTTAAAATATAAGAGTATACTGATGGGAAAAGTTTGTCAGCTGCACAAAAAAGTGGGAGTGAGACTAGATTGGAAGGTCGGAAAGAAAAAGAGGGTTAATTGTTGCCTGGTTAAAGAGTAAAAGAAACACAGAGGATGTAATGCTTCATGCACAAACTGTGATGAAAATTTGCATCCACACACTTCAACCAAAACAAATGAAGATCACACAGGCTGATACTCACAGTGGCTGTAAAATGTAATATTTCCCCTCAAAATCAAAGAGTCAGTTAATATAAATATGAAATGAAAGCATTCACATTAGGGATGCATGATTCTGGATTTTTATGCAAATATCCATTGTGCTCATATTTCTAAACTAGGAGGAGGGATTAATCCTTCTATGTCTCTTTATTCAACCAACTGGATTATTACTCTCGTCTCCTGCTGGAAGTGCTCACACAGAGTAAAAACAGTGTATACAGTGACAAAAACAACGTATATGATCAAACTTACATGATATCAGAATGTAAGAGCTCGTAATAACTCTAGATCACTGGTCTTCAAAGTGTCGGACAGGCCTTCCCTGGGAGGCACGAGAGGACTTCAACTAAAATGTATTTTGCTCACCCTAATTTAACTATACCTGGATCAAATGGAGTACAATTTAAGTGAAAAGAGATGGAGAGGACACAGTTTTTGGAGAAGACAAATAAATGAAAAAGTAGACCTGTAACCCTCGGTTATTTAAAGTTTGGACAGGTTAATACGCCATGGCCATGTTATGCTCTGTTATTTGCTAGGAGTTCCGTTAGTCCATTTTCAAATGAATTAAAAATATTGTATGCATCATGTTAAGAGTGTATTATGTAATTTAAAACACTCCAGCTGAATAAGGAAAATGGAGGCCTAGCTCTGCCTAATTTCAAAAACTACTATTACGCAGCCCAAATCAGATACCTGGTTTACTGGTGCTCAACAAATTATCAGGCTAGATGGAAGCACATTGAGCTAAGCCTGGGTAAGAGCTTCCCTCAGACAAGACTAGGTGAAAAGGAAGATCCAGACACAAAGAGAGATAACTCCATTATGAAAGAATCACTGAAGATATGGTACGAGTTGGTGAAAAAACATAAGATGGAAGGAGATTGTAGGCTTCTTGTCTGGCCGGCCTTGTCCCCTAAGTTTGGGCCGGGTAGGACTGACAGTACCTTGGCAGTGTGGAAAGAAAGAGGCATGACAGCCATGTGTATGCTTGTAGAGGCGAGGTCCTTTAAGACCTTTGAAAGACTGAAACAAGAGTTTGGTCTGGAGAACAAAGACAGGTTCAGATATTTTCAGTTGAGAGATTTTTATGAGAAAGATATTAAAAGAGGGATTCTACAGTGGGATAATATGGTGCTGAAAGTGTTTACAGATGCATACAAACATACCCCTACTAAAATTGTATCCAAACTTTATAATGGCCTACAGAGCCACATGGGGAATGATACACTTTATGTTAAATCAAAATGGGAAAAGGAAATGAATGTTGTTCTGTCAAAGGATGACTGGCAAACAATCTGCATAACCCAACAGACCACTACTAGTTCAAAGGGATGGAGGCAATTTGGCTGGAAGAATGTAATCAGATTTTTTATCACACCGCACATTAAATCTAAACATAGTGACATACAACAACATTGTTGGAGGAATTGTGGAAATATGTTTGCCAGTCATTCTCATATTTTTTGGTCATGTATCAAAATTCAAACATTCTGAGAAGGAGTTATCCAGATTCTGGAAAAGATTTTTTTTTGACAACGATACCCAGGGACCCTCGGGTGTTATACCTGGGCCTACTCCCAGGAAATTGCATACATAAAAAAGACACATATCTCTTCAAAATAATGATCCTTGCATGCAAGAAGACCATTACGAGAAATTGGTTGAGAACTGACCCTCCAGGAACAGGCCAGTGGCTCACAATTCTGGAGGAAATATATTGTTTGGAAAAACTGACTTACCTTCTGAAATTTAAAACAAAAACTCTGGATCATCGTTGGGACAGATGGTTTCAATACAAGAGAAAGATGGAATCACTACAGCCCGACAGAGAACTTAGTAAGGACGAGTGAGATGACAGTACCCCCCTCCCCACCCCCACCCCCACACACACACACACACACAAACACTCACACATTATTTTTTATTTCTTTTTTTTTTGGGTAATGTTCTAATTTCATTTTCTGTTCTGTGATGTTGTTGTAAAATGAAAAAGATTTGAAAATAAAAAGTAAAAAAAGAAAAAAAGAGCGTATTATGTAAAAATAACTCAGTCACAGTCTGAAATCTAATCCTTTAGATGGTAGCAATCACATCTGTGTGTGATTCTGATCCAAACATTCACACTCTGGCCTGTCTTCCTAAAAAGTCTGTTCTTCTCAATTGTGGAGATGATTTTGCCATTTTTAATGAGAATTGTAGTCAGCATTGTAAATTCCCACACCATGGGTTTGCAAGTTTACTCCTAACAGCTGTTTTTGAATTAGGCAAACAGGGTAATGTGTATTAAGAATAATCAGCCTACATTTACAAATATTCCCCTTTCTCCAATCAATTAGAGTTATCCAAATCATTCCAAGTTTTCAAATGGTATTTCCTCCATGTCGGTGAAGTGGAAATGGGGGAAGGGTCTCGAGGGTCACAAGGCTCTGCAAGCTTTGAGGCTGTCAAAATCTGGTTGTTAAAATCTGGTTTAAAAAGTCTGAAAAGTATTAATTGCAAAACTGCAAAGTAATAGTCTCCACTCTTTGTGCTATTCATATTTTCTTCTCTATGACGCATGAAGTCATTTGGTCCAAGTGTTAAGAAAGTGCATGTCTGCTATTTCTTTTGTTTATTGCCCTAAAGACCTGAACTATGCCAAATGATAAGGAGATTTTACACACTTAAGGCTCTGGGCAACAACACGCGTGTCTTTGATCACTCAATTGTTGCACCAGGGAAAGTTGGGAACAGGCAGAGCTATGGTGACATTTTTATGATGCAATAAATTCAAGCACCATTTGAAATGATTATGGGTCCAAAAGTCCTTACACCTAATTTTGGCTCTACAAAATTCACAGGGTTGTAAAGCTGTCTACCAAACAAACATTTCACCACCCTGACAGTCCTGCGAAAAAGTAGAATTAAGTTTTTATTTATTTATTTTTAATCATTCGTATGTGTGTCTCCTAGAGCTTCAAGACTGTCCACATGTTCTAACTTACAAAAAGTAGATATAAATGTGTCACCACTGCAACTGGTTAATAATTGAAACTGCAGTGGGGTCTTGAAATGCATGATAAGGCCCATTATGTCAACATATGGGCAGTACAATTATGTCAAAAATCATAGTTGCGATTATTCCAGAGATATTGATTTCATGATTATTAAACATGATCCAGCACTGATTTTACAACATGCACCACATGGCATTGTTCAATTTAAAGGCTCTTCACACTTTTAGTATGAACAGTAAGTGAGCTATAAATAAAACTGTGAAAATTAAAGACACCTGAAATAATCAAAGATTGAAAGAGACAAAACGAAGTGTATCATGTAATCCCAACTATTCAGTTTTCATAATTAAGGGAGGCGATACTTGAATTGAGATTAAAACTAGATTAATTTTCCGGCTCTTGTTCACGTATTTCAGCTTTTGTAGCTTTTCTTCACCTTTGTGCACCCAAAGAAGTTGTCCATATAAATAATCACATTTCCAAAGTGCACTCATTTATTTCTCTATCTCCTAATTTAACCATTGAGCTTTTATAGCACTGATTGAGTACGTTTGAAAACATTTCTGTACCAAACAACAATCTGCACTAGTGGAGAATGGATTTGCTCATTGGCGGAACATGAAGACACACTATGATGCTCTGTGTTTATGTGAGATATCATGGATTGTTTCTCCACTAGCTCATTACTGTGTGTCTGTTGATCATGATCAGAGTTGCTTGTGCATACTGCCATGTACAGTTGTGTATTTTTTTTTTTACATCTATCTTTGAGGCTCTATATGTCGGGGGAAAATGTGCAGCCTCAGTGCCACAGGGAATCATCCTGTCAGTCTTTTTGTCTTCCCCTGGCGCTGTCACTCATCTCCCTTGCTGCGAAGATCAGCAGAGCTGACACCATGTCCTCTCTTGTTCTAACTCTCCCCTTAACCCTCTCCCTCTGTCACTCATCCTCTCTGTCTATCCTCACATCCAGTTTCCTACCCGACTATATCAGCGGAGATTTCGATTCCATCACCGCACAGGTCAAAACTTTCTATTCAGACAAGGTAAGCTTAGAAGTGTTACACTCTTGGACAGGTGTCCGCATAGGCAGATTTACACACAGAGATGTTAAGCAATAAAACTTTGAGCAGACAATATATGTTTGAATGTTTTTTTTGTACAAAATAATGTGTGAAATAATTCTTATGGTTAAACCCACAAGCACAAAAGAGTTGGACTCACTTCACTTGTAGTATCACCATTCACCATAGTCCATGACAACCTTCTGACCCTTTGTAAAGTCATTATCCTTGACAGTAAAAATATGTCGGTTTTAAAGACTACAGGCCATGTAGTATAAACGTCACAAAGTATTTTGGCATGCAGTGCAGTGTCTTTCCTATTTTCCACCTTATGCAGTTGCCATTTTTGCATCCATGACTCCTGTTGCTTAAATAGCAAGTTAGCATGTGCTACCATTATTGCCCAGGATCATATTTGTGTAAAAATCAGGAGTGGCCAGGGGTGAAGCTGGCACATTCCTATTTAGAAGACCTCAAACATGTAAAATCTGGCCTAAAGTTTTAAGTCTGTGACCCCGTGGGTTCCTGGGCTGGCTACTTCATTCATGTACGTGCATGGTTGCTATCAATTCTGCCAGACCAGCACCCCAATAATGACATAATACAGAGATATAGAAGAGTCCAACGCATGTTTTTTATTTTTTTCTGATGTTGTGGGAACATTACAGTGAAATGTAACTCTAATCTTAGCATCAACATATTTCACATAGTGTCTTTGCTTGTTATGTGTGTTTTGTGGCACACTGAAAGAAGAGGAATCAAATGAGCGGGACAGAGTTTGGACCAAACAGAAAAATATGCCATGTAAACAAAATTAATTAAAAAGATGAAACACCAGACAGAGGATTGCAGTGAAATCAGAGCTGGCACTCTGATTGGTGTGATTTTTGTTGCACCCAAAACACTGATAATGTGTAATCAAGGCACATTATCTTTTCTCTTTGTGCTCTGTTCCTTGCTTATTCACTGTCTGGGTAGTAAAATGTACACCCGAAAAACCTCCATGCACCATACGCTTCTAGGCATCATGCTTCATCAACATCATTATATGACCCTATGAACTTTACTGGGATACCAGTTGAGGTGATCAAGAACTTACTGTGGTTATATATGGACAAGATGAGGTTCTTGCAATATTCTTATAAAATCCTTAGTCACAGTCTTTCCTCCCTTCATTTTTACTTGGACAAAGGAAGGCTAAGGTGCCTTGAAAGTGGACTTTTCTACAGCAAAACGCTTACCAGAACACAAGGGTAAAGCTCAGCTCAATTTCTATTAAATAAATGGTAAGATCACAAACACCTTAGAGAAAAGATATTGCACTGCTAAAGCAACCTCTGAGCTGTGCTCCTGTGATAAGACCACACAGATACAGAATGTTTATACTCTGAAATGCAGATGTAACCCCTGGCTTCACACACCCACCTGCCCTCAGCCATGACGCCTGTGTAGCTGTCTGGAACACACAGTTTGCCTCCAAAAAACAGAGTATCACCTTTTTTTATGAAAGGGAACAAAGTTTTATGGTAATGCATCAGGAGCAGAACAATGAGAAAGTTTGAGATGCTCCCTCAGAGATTTGTTCGAGTCACTGAATAATTCTGTATAAATGGACAGAAGCAAAGAGGAAAGCATCCACTAGGGAGAGACAAGAGGAGGAGGAAGGAGGAGAGGATGGATGGGATCAAACAGTGAGACAAGCTGATGTGAACTGACTGCTCTCTGTGTGTGCTAGAGAGAGATAGGAGTGTTTGTGTGTTTTAGGAAGAAAGTCACCATGCGTGGATAAAGAACAAGACAGCAGCAGAGAATGCCAAAGCAGTGCCGTTTGCCTAAATGTTGTACTTTAAGGCCATGGACTGACTTTTCATTATTCAGGAGCACATCGTGCTGACACTCAGACAGGAGTGAAACACTGATTTATACCCCTACATCCTTCCATCTCACAGATTCTCTGTTCTCTGTTATGCCTCTTACCTTTGTCTGTGGTGTTTTTTAGTTGTGCTATCTGAGTTTGTGAACCTTATCTGATTGTGTTTGTATTTTCATTCTTCATTTTACACAGGGGTGCAAGCTAATAGAAACTGCAGACCAAGATCTAACAGACTTCACAAAGTGCCTCAAAATCATGGTGGAGGAAATCAGGAGACGGCAGTTACAGGTAAACAACAACCACTTAATACACATTTTTTTGTTTTTATTAGTGCATTGTTTAACTTTTAGTTGTATTTTTAGAAACAAAAAATGGTCTATTGGGTAACTCTTACAACATAAACAGCTACGTTGAACTCATATAATCATTGTCTCTACTTCGTTCTCCACAATGCAGTTAATCATTAGATCCTTACGATAAACATACAAGTGCATCATGCATTTTGATGACTTCTTCAGTGGCCAGGAATGTTAAACAGTGAGTATCAGCTGAGATGATCTACTGGATAAACGTAGTGCATAGTCACAAAGTCTGCAAACTAAAAAGCACACGCAAACATCCAAAAGAAATGCAATGAAACAAACTGCTAATGGGTCAAAAACTCATGAAAACAAATTCAGTGAAAATACTTACAAACAAATGCAAAATGAAAACACTGTTACTCTAAAATTCTTTGTACAATTTTTAAAATGTGTTTTTTGAAACAGACATACAGTTTGCCACTTTATTCTTAAGAAATGTAGGTTTTCAGAAAAGAAAAATAGATAAATACATTTTGGGCATATTGACCTCTGCCTGTTAAAAAGCTATTACTAGGCGGTGGTTGCTTCCTGAACCCCCCACATCACAAGAGTGGATTAAAATTGTAAATGATATTTATATTATGGAAATAATTACTTTTTGTTTACGTCTGTTTTTGTAAAACTGTGGGCTAACTGTGTTAAATATATTTAACTCGTTCAGATAGATTTTGGGTTTTTTTGTTTTTTTTGTTTAGCTTTTTTTCTATCCTTCTGCCTCTAGAGACTATTTATGTTGTATCTTTGGTTGATTTTATGTGCACACTTTGCCTCTCCCATGTTGTATTTAGTTCTTTATACTTAAGTAAGAAAAAGAAAAGACTGATTTGCTGAGGGACCTTGGCTACTTTTCCATTTATACAGTGTGTCCTGATGTCGGCATTTCAGAACTTTTTTTTTTTTTTTTCTTTTTTTTTTTTTTTTTTTTTTTTTTAAATGTGTTTTTGGATCTGCTATCCAATAAGTATTGACTTACTTCTATCAATTGTAAATATTTGCAGTATAACTCTATTACTTTAAAATCATCAAGCAGCAATTAATGTCTTGGTCCATCCACTTCTCAAGAGCCATATGGACATGGTACTCAAGCATGTCAGTGCTGTGCCAAGTGGTTGAAAGAAGGACAGCGTGTCTTTTAAATTCAGTCTGCCACATCTCATTGGTCTATGAGAGACATGTGCCGGCAAGAATCTGAAAATAGAAAACAGGGCTGGTGATACTATACACTGATCAGGCATAACAATATGACCTGCCTGCTACCTTGACTGGTCTGGGGATATACAATCACATATGCAGCTGATTGTCCTCTGACACGTTTCTATCAGAAGCAGCATCAACTTCTTCAGCGATATGAGCACCAGTAGCTTGCCTGTTGGATCAGACCACAAAGGCCAGCCTTCACTCCCCATGAACATGTCATCAGTTCACCTCTGTTCCTTCTCTGTAACACTTTTGATAGAGACTGACCACCACAGATCAGGAGCGACCCATCAAATCCTTACACTTGCCTATTTTTCCTTCTTCTAACATCAACTTTGAGGACAAAATGTTCACTTGCTGCCTGATATATCCCACACTCTAACAGCTACTACAATGAAGAGATAGTCAGTGTTATTCACTTCACCTGTCATGATGTTATGGGTTAGCTGATCGGTGTATAATACAATATTTTGTCATATGATGACAAAACATATGATGATTCTTTTTACTAAAAAATCTATTTTTTGTTTTTATAGCATTAAAAACACACAATATTATACTCATAAAAGTATATCAGTGTAGTATAATCAGTGGTATTTATACATAAAAAGCAGGGTCTCTGCAAGATGGATAAAGTTAAACTTGAGACAGAATTAATAACAATAAATGTGACAGTAAGGTGGCGTGTCAACTGGCTGAATGTCTGTTTTACAAAAGTAAACTGGTATTTAAAAGAAAAGAAAAGCACTTGGATGTAATATGTTAAACCCTCCTCTTTTCTGTCTTTGAGCCCTAAATACCCAGAGTAAAGCATTAAATCCTCAGATACTTAAGTTGAGTTGCTTAGGGGTCAGCAGAGTTGGACTGTGTTCGACTGTGAGCAGATGTGAGCTGGGAGTGAATTAATATTAAACAGTGTGTTGCTCGAACAGACAACATGCTTGCACACTGGAGACTCCCTGCAGGAATAAGTGCTGAAAATGATCTTTGGAATAACATTAACTACACTGACACCTACACAAAAACATTTAAAGTAAATGAAGTAAGGGAAGGTCATCATGCTGTATGTTACATTTGCTGAGACTTATTCAAAGTGTAAATGTTTTCTCACAATCTGAGACCCGGTTTCTGATATGAGCTGCCAGCTGGATCAAAGTCTTGGTGCCTGGCCAGCAGCTGCCGACCCATAGAAGCAGATCTAATCAGAGATTGGCTTCATTTCTATTCTGACTCCCAAAATGTCATCTGACTGTGCATCACATTCATCAATTCATAAATCTGTTTATCTAGCTGTTCAATACATGTCTGGCTCCTGGCTCCACCTCTGGCTTCATATCTATCTCTCCATTTTTCTTTTATTGGAGTTTTTAGCTGCATGCTGAGTTTTGCTCCAGACACTGCTGAGTGCTTCAATCACTTCACATCTCTTAGCTGATGAAAAAACCACAGAGAGGGCACTTGGAGACAAACAAAAATACACTTCAGCTAATGCAGCATGAGAAAATATTGCAACAGTGTGCAGCCTGCTGCTGTAAGGGAAGATACATTTAGTCCTGCTCTCTTGTAGGGTGTTTTTAAGCTAATATTAGCTCTACTTTTAAATGTATACTGAGGGTTTGTCCTTCCATCTGCCTTCAAGAGATAGGACCATCTTATGGACCATCAGTCCATAAGAAATGCTATTTTTGTGTTCAACCAAGTTTTTTTCATTGTCTCAACCCACTGTGGCCCATATTTTAACTTTTATCTGGCAAATACTTGAGGTTTGAGAGTAACAGAGGAATTTGAGTCAAGATCATGCCTTGTCACTTTTCTGTTACTTTCCTGAGCTAATTTCCACCTACCAAGCCTGTTCAAATCATGTTGACATTTATGGTGTGTCCCAGTTGATCTTGGAACTCATAATCTACAAGATCCAATGTATACACCACTGGGAACACCCCCTTTGGTCAGAATTTCCAAAAGGAAAGTCAGAAAATTCTCAGCTACCCTGACTTTACTAGCTTATAACTGGAATGTGTCTACCTGGGATGTGACTTAATTCCCACTTCCCTTGTCTAAGTTCTGAGGTAAATGGAACGCCCCATTAGATAAATCTAGGACTACCGCCTTGTAGTTTAATGCCTTTGGGGATGAACATGGGCCTCTGAGACCTCAATCTTGGAGCAACCTAATCAAAAAAGCCTTGAATATTATTAGACATTTGTGCAAGGCCAATGAAAATTACTTAAGCATTCATTAGAAATGGTGTGACGGAGCAGTGCTGTCACTGACTTCAAGCATTTGTAGAGCCACATACATCTACACACACGCACCTGCAGAGCACACATACACACACGGCCGCCCTGACTAAAGTACACACACATATACCAAACTTTTCCCTCTATGCCAGCGTTCTCCTCTCTCAGTAAAAACTCATTTTCCTCCTTTCACTCTCCATCTCTTAGTGTGACCAAGGATGCACACTTGGGAACTCTATTCATTCACTCTCACACATTCACACAACTTTAAAGCAATCGTACCTTTACGCGCAGCTCAGATGCACCATGCTGCATTCCGGTCTCGTGTTTGGATGCAAAACCAGAGCGCATCGTTCCCTGTAACTAAATACAGTAATCTCCAACGAATTCTGTCCCTAGTCAGTCACATGACTAGGGACAGAACTTTGTTTGTCGTTTTTCAAATTAAATGCCTTTTCTTGTGCAAAGAGTAATTCTACAATTATAAACAAAAATGTAATAAATATGAAGATTAAAAGGGTTGGTAAATAAAAGTGTAAAATTCCCAAATACTAAGAAAATAAGAATTTGGTTATAAGTTATGTAATTAATTATGCCCTGTTGAGGGCAGGTAGGACATGGTTACAGAGAAGCTAACATCTCCCTTGTATGACAATTTGAGTCATTGAGGAACCCTGTTTATATTACATGTTTTTTTCTGTTTTTTGGAAATATTGTACATACATTTTTTTTACCACTTCTACACATTTTTGTCTAAGTTTTTTTTTTTTTTTTTCATTTTTTCCACTGCCAGATGGAAGGCCAGCATAAATAAATAACAGCAAACACATACTTCTGACTGCGCCTGTGTGTCTAAAAGTCTTTTGGGTGTTGGAAGAAAGACCCTGCGACATCTGGCATTGAAAAAGCAAAAGATGCCATGACCTTGACCTTTGTCCTATGGCTTTTAAAATCTAAAATGTTCAGTTTTGAGTACATTTTGACATTTTTGCCAAGTTTTTGTAAAATTATTGAAAGAATTCTTGAGGGTTTGCATTGAAAAGAGACAAAAACCTAAACTACTCCTTTACCCTTGACGTAAAATAACAATGTCACTCAAATAGAAATGATAACAAAGAAAAGAAAATAAGTCCCAATAATACAATAAATGGAAAGGCCTGTGAACAACTAGAGGTCCCTCAGGAGGAACTGGAAATACAAGGGATAGGGACGTCTTGCTTGACCTGCTTTACCTGCTGTCCTCTGATTTGACCCTGGATATGTAGATGAAAGTTTGATGGATGGATGGATGGATCGATATATGGTTTTATTTTGTTGCAAATTCCATGCATATGATTCCTCTAGTTTATGGTGTTAACCAGTGGCAGACAATGATGAAAATTCTTCCACCGTAGCATTTAACCTGTTTTTCTTCCAGGTCAAAATCAGCACAGACACTGTGGGCAGGGTCTCTGCAAGACCCAAGCCTTATAACTGTTGACTCTCAATTTTTCAAAGCCATATAATGTCTTAAATGTCCCATTTACACATTTAAGCTCTTTGTCTGAAATATATTGAAATACTTTATAAAATCAACACTGTGTAGTCAGCATTAAATTGTTTTTTTTTTTGTTGTTTTTTTTTTTTAATTAATCTGTCCATGGATTTGGTTGCTCAAGTGAAAGTTTGTGGCTATAAGCATCATTTACATCAGAGTGCTTTGAAAGCATTTAGAAACTACTAATTTGAAGAAGATAGCAATACAAAATAGAACAGAAATTGCTTCTGAAATAAAGAAAATATAATGACTGGGAAGCAAAGATAATGGGATAAAATATGCAGAAATCTTTACATCGAGTCAGCAATTGGCCAGTTAGTCCTAAAACTAAAATGTGCATGGTTGATGGATGCCATAAAAGTTCAAGACCTTTTGTGGGTCTTAAAAATATCTTAAACTTGATGTTAAAAGTTAACCAGCGCCTCCACCAATGTCAGATTTTCTGTGGGGAACACTGGACAGAGCCCTTCAAAGACTGTTCCTCCCCATGTGCCTGACCCCTCCACCTCTTCTCTCTCTGAACGTAGCTTTGCCATGTCAGCGTTTTCTTTTGCATTAGAAAAGTTCTTGGTAAGCAAAAAGAAAGTTGGAAACAGATGGACATGGTTAGTGTCTTGATGGGTTAATAAAGTAATTTAAAGTGAAGACTCTGAAGATGTTTGTCAGTTTTTGTACCTTTGCATCAGGTATTACTTGTCGTCGCAGTCGGATAAAGTATTGCTCTCTAAACCCTTTAAAAAATAAAAAAAGAAAGAAAAAGAAGCTCTGAAAAGACTGTTCTTGTGTCTCTAGAGGAAGGTTAAGGTAATATAAGTAATTTATCCTAACATATTTTAATCTTCTGTCATTGAAATCAAAACATTGTGGTGAGTGTACAGCAGCTGATGGGACTTTTTTGATTTTGTGTGTTGGTGTCACAGGCAGTCATTCCCCTCTGACAGCTCCTGTGACCTCCACACTCTGTTGGGTTTTAAAGCTGTCAGCTCTGACTGCTGACCTCTCAGGGAGTTCATTTAAATATAAAACTGCAGCATTGGAAATATTTAACAGAAGTAAACAGCTGGCTCAAACTTAAGATATAACTTATCACTGCTCTGTTTGTAATCCACTTACCTAACCTAAATGACTGTGTTTCTCACCTAATTCATGAAAACGATGGATGGACAGTGATGGATGATGCCAGATTTTTTCAAACCAGTTTAACCAGTTTGATACTGATAGTCTTTGATGTAATTTGTTCATTATGATACTGATACTGATACCGATACCAAACATTTTCTACAAGGCATAATGTTACGAATTTGAAATTTTCAACCAAATAGCACATAAAGGAGACATGTAGTCTGGACTCTGCACCATCAGATTTTTAAGCCAGTTTAGTTTTAAGTCTTAGTCCAAAGAAATTACATTTTGCAGATATTTCACCGTGTGTGACATATTTTTTTGTTTTTTGTGCAGGGGGATGAATCAATAATTATTCCAATACGAACCTTTGTTTCATTGGTCTGCTAGTTTGCTACAAAACTGCAGCTGAGTACTGGTTATACATCTGATTGGTCTCCACAATCACATGACATCAAAAGTAGCACTGCCATGGCACAAAGAAAAAAGGGACAAAATTAAAACAGTCCAAAGAACTTCACAGATAAACATTTTGCTGGAGTGTTGACATTTTAGGGAAGTAATCATTACCAAAAGAGTAGTTGTAAAAGTACTAATACTTTGATACTCGATATCGATACTCCCATCTTTTATGGGCATAAAGGGAACTTCGCACCGGGGAGGAAAATACCATTTTATGTTTTAAAATTTATACATAGACATTTGACCCTGGCTAGATAAATATGTGTGGCAGGTTAATATATAATTTCATCTACTATTAATGCCTTATTTCTTCTCGTCTTTGTAATATTTTTTTCTATTCTAAAATATTTATACCAGCAGGACAATGCTTTCCTTTGCCCCTTTAGTTACTGTTGTTTAATCTATTTTATTAGCCCCTCAGCTGACAGGTACTCGCTACCTCCACCAAGTAGGTTATGTTTTTGCCGGCGTATGTTTGTTTGCCTGTTTGTTTGTTAGCAAGGTTACACAAAAAGTACTGGACGGATTTTGCTGAAATTTTCAGGAGATTTCGGGAATGGCCCAACTTTAAAATGATTAGATTTTGATGGTGAGCCAGATAACCGCCATTAGCGAAGGATCGTTTTTGTTCAACTGTCATAACTAATAATGATATCAGCATGACTCTGAGTGCTAGGTGTGGGTTTTCAGGGTCAAGGAATCATATTATGATGGTATTTTTATCATAGAACTGTTGTGGAGGTTTTCACTCTATGAGTGCTTTCTAGTTAGGTTTCTGTGATGTTGGGTAAAAAGATAAAGTTTTGGCACATAATCCCTCTATTTGTGAAAATCCTGGCTTGCTACATTGATTCTTTTCTGCAGAACTTTTTTTATGAGTTTTATTCAGGTCGAACCAGTTATGACAAAATCCTTGGCCCGATTTAACCCAGATTCAGCCCTCCCGACAATCGGGGAAGAAATCTGGTTGGGGACCAAAATCGGCCCCGACGTTCAACCAAGATAATCTTCTAGTGTGAGCAGGTGACAGATCAATCTTAAGCCCCACGATCGTCTCACAGACTCGTCGGAGCCGCCCCGATAACTTTCAAACATGTTTGATATTTATCTGGATGATTACGCAACTCGTATTCGCTGAGGATGACAGTAGCCAATCAGAGAGAGCCGCCTACGATGACCGGAAATGACCGCGAGACAGGAGTTATCAGAGGAAAGAATGGCGAGCACAAAGAGCGTACGGGTGAGATGGACAGCGGAGACGCAGGACAGTCTTGTCGACCTGTGGCAAGACCACGAATGTTTGTACAACGTTTCATGCAGAGATTATCACAACCGATGTGAAAAGGACAAGCGTTTGAGAGAAATCGCATCCGCATTAAATATTCCAGGTGAGATAATAATGTGGCAGAGTGCCGCAGGTAATCACCCCAGCGCTGATATCCAGGACTACCGCACTAGTCTCTATATTTGTCTCAACGTGATCCTACATCATCTCCTTGGTGAGATGACGTAGGATCACGTTGAGCAGACGTCTCTCTGGTCCAATAATCTTGATGAAATCCTGTAGTGTGCGCTTGTCATGATTTTCAAATCTTGTAGTGTGTGTGTGCTTCAGATTTAGGAGAAGATAATCTGTCAAGATTCTCTTTATGTGTGTGATACAACCCGATTTCAGAATCTTATAAGATTTTTAAAATCCTGTAGTGTGAGCCAGGCTTAACAGATTTTAATTATTTTTATATGACATGCTGTACTCTATCCCCTAATTAGTTGACAAAGGGTTCTTTTGTAGCTTTGGTTTTCTCTTATCTTTGACAGAGATTTAAAAATATCATTCTCTTACAACTTTGAATTCAAATGACCATAACCATGTCCTCATGAGTATCATTTACTTATGACTGTCTTTCTTCCCTTTTTTTCAGATTTATTTTTGAAACACCAACACACCGCTGTCAGAAACTAGCCTATAGCATATCTAACTGTGGTGCTTTCCTGTCACTTGACTTCTGTTGTCTCTCCAGGTGGATGTCATAGTGACATTGGGCGGTCTGGCTGGCAGATTTGATCAGATCATGGCAGCAGTAGAAACTCTCTTCCACGCTCAGTCCATGACACAACTCCCTGTGTTGATCATACAGGGGACAAGCCTGGCATACCTCCTCAAACCTGTGAGTGGAGTAAAACACTTCCCTGAGATGGAAGGTCTCTTTGACAATGTGCAGTGACAACACAGCATTAAGTCATGTTAACTGACAGACAAATGTCACCAAGGTCTTACTAGATCTAACAAATAGGTGAAATTGTGACATACTTTTAAAATTTGGCACACAAATATGTTGAGTAATAGCAGTTTCTTACTGGTTGTATTTTACCTGCGTAACAGCAATGTTGTGTGTGTTTTTTCGTTGTAGAGAGCATGTCATCAAGTCAGAGCTTTCATAAGGCTAGAGTGAACCACACTCTCAAGTGTGTCTCCTGCACTGAAAATCTTTAGAAAGAGGAGGAGGCTGGCCTATTTTTTATTACAGGCTATGGACATATGTAGTAAAAAATAGATAGGAATTTACAGAGCCATATTTACCTTGTTTCAGTTGAAATGCATGTCCACGGCAATGATTATACGTCTTAGACTGGACAGAAACAGTTCAAACAAGCCTGTATCCTCAGGCGACTTTCTTTGCATTGGCAGTGCTTGTTTTAAATTTAAAACCAATGTGTTAAAATGGCTCATTATGCATTTTTGATAAGAGGATTCAAAATGGCTAACCTCCTGTTGGTTTTACGTGTCGAAGAGGCTTCTTTTGGAGGTGACATGAAACACGTCCACCCACTTTCAAAATCCAAGTTCATCATGCTGAATTAAAAAGAAAAAAAATCAGCAGGATTCTGTTGAGACATCCATTATTAATTTTTTTTTGCTTATTCACAGGGCAGCCATAGATTGGAGGTGAACACGGGCCTAGAGGGAGATTGGTGTGGCCTCATTCCAGTAGGAAGACCCTGCAGAACAACAACCACTGGACTCAAATGGAACCTGGGTGAGTGCTTAAAAAAACTGAATAACGTATGTTTAGATATAAGAAGTGGGGAGAAGGGAAAAAACAGATCTCATGCAAGAATATTGTGTTTTTTTGCTCAGTCTTTTTTTATACCATTTACTTTGCTTTAACTCTTGGTCTAAGTTGCATTATTCAAGACATTTATTTCAAAGATATATGGAATCATGCAATATGAAGGTAGCTTTTCTGTTCAGTTCTTTTATTACTTCAAAAGAGAGAAAAATGTTCTTAGAGGTCAGGGGGGCACTTTGCAAATAAAACCTGAACTAAGGTTTTTTTTTTTTTGGTATTGTTAGAATATAAAATGTTACAGGCAAGGGAGGAACATAAGGCCTCATTGCCATTTAACCAGTCATGTCCAATCAGGGAGGACATTTGCGCAAAATTTGACAAAGTAGAGTCTTTTACGTATTAGGCTAAGCAAGAGATAATAATTGGGCTAGGGGACATTTAACCTTGTCCCTTCAGTAGTTAGCAGTACATACTTCAGTGACCATTTGTCTAAAGTTTAAGGAAAACACCTTAAATTTCTTCTGTGATATATATCATTCATAGAAACCCTTTGTTAGTAAAGGATGATCATTGTGCTCAATGGCCTGATCTTTGAGCCATGATCTTGAAAATCTTATCAGTTCATTCTTGACTAAGAAGCAAACATACCAGAAAGCTTACTTGAGATAATGCATTCATAAGCAAAGGGTGATGAGGAGCTTCCATGACCTTGATTTTTAGCGTATGACCTTAACTCAACTCAACTCAACTCATCTTTATTTATAAAGCACTTTAAAAACAACCCCAGCCGAAAGAAAGTGCTGTACAGAAATAGACAAAACAACGCAGACATAAAACAGTTTTAAACAATGGATTAAATAAAGGAGGTATAAACACTAAAATAATTGTTTAATTGTTTTTAAAAACAATTTAAAAACAATAAAAACAAGTAACAAACCATAAAACACTAAAACAGTACCAGAGTCTCATGCGGGGTTGAAAGCCATGGAATAAAAATGAGTTTTAAGATGAGTTTTAAAAATGGACAGTGGGGAGGCTTGTCTAATGTGGAGGGGAAGCTCGTTCCACAATTTAGGAGCAGCAACAGAAAAAGCTTTATCCCCTCTGAGCTTCTGAATGTATTGCTTCCGAACTTTTGAGAATGAAAGTTTGCCTTAGAGTCAAAGTGGATATTTTTGCAAAGTTTGCTATATGAATGAATGATTGTGTTCACTGATGTCCCTTATTTTTTTTTTCCCTGTAACTATATTTTTACTCCCTTATGTACCCTTCAGGGCTCCATAGTAAACATACTCAAGCAGCCATTGAAATTGTATATATGAACCTGAATAAAGGCAAAAAAAATGGGCTATATAACACTTGACCTGATTTGGACATTTTATGAAATCCCTGTTTTTGGATGCGGCATTTGCGCGAATATGCCATGCAGAGGGATAAAACAAAGTCCTCAGGTGAGCAGATCTGAATAGGGAAATCTTAAAATCAAATGTTAAGATGACAACCATGAGCTGTCAAATCAGTAAACCTAAATTGACATCCACTGTGGAGCAGAGACAACCTTCAGTGAACTTTCAGCAAGTTCAATAATGTTCAATAAGACACAGATGTGTAACTAACTTCAGTCAAATCAAACTGCTGTTTTAAAGCAGGTTTAGAAGACAGAAATCACAATAAAGTTCATATTGTTCTTAATACTGTTAAAAATTAGACACTGATCTGAGGACCCCTGAAGTCTTCCCCAACACTAAGCCCTCTGCCCAGCTGTGTTCTTAATGAACTGGCACACGCTGACCTGACATCAATACAAGGACAACCTGGACCCTCTGTCAGGGGGGTTGGATCATGTGTGAGCATCATGGTGGGTGTCCACTGAGGGTCCGTGTCTGCATGTGTCAGCAGTACACTGGAGTGAGCATGCTTGAGTGTCTGTACACATGTTTGAATAATAGTGAGTGTGTATGTGTGTGGTTTTTAATGAGCACCTGTGTGTTGTCTATTTACCCAGCATACCTGTGAGACGGCCTCCTGAAAGGTAATGAGAGGGAGCTTTTCAGAGTCATATGCAGATTAGACAGCGATAACAAGATGCCTCATTAATCACATGCAGATGAAGAAGGCTGGAGGTATGATTTCCCATTGGGTTTGGAAGGAAGGACAAACATATGAGACAAAAATGAGAATCAAAGTTTTCCTTCTATTTTGTTACATCTGCAGTATGTCTAAACACATTTTCTGGCACACTGCTGTGTTTGAATTTGTTTGTATGTGTTTAGTTTGTTTGTGCAGGGTGTTTTGATGTATTTTCAGTGGGCCCAAATCAGCTCTGTGCCACTGTACTGACAGCAAGACTCTTTAGAAGTCCATAGAAATGATCCTCCGCACTTAGGTTCAAAGACTCTGTGATGAAATATATAGGATCTCTCCATAAAGAAAGAGGCTTGGGCTGTCAGCCACCACAGCTCGTCTGGACCCAGAGGAGACTTTCTTGCAGGCAAAGCTTGTTTGAACTTTTGCTTTACAGCCAATATTTCTGTAATGATTAATGTTGTTTGATCCAGACTGTAAATTTGGGATGAATTCTCAGTTATTATGCAAAGATTTTTGTAGTGGTTTTC
Source organism: Cetoscarus ocellatus (assembly GCA_037902135.1). Taxonomy (NCBI): domain Eukaryota; kingdom Metazoa; phylum Chordata; class Actinopteri; order Labriformes; family Labridae; genus Cetoscarus; species Cetoscarus ocellatus. The sequence goes on from JBAMNC010001759.1 coordinate 710,052, forward strand.
CTCGTGGGGAATTAGCAGGATAAGCAGCAGTAACTTTTGAACTTAGTGTATAATGTACTTTTGTAAGAGTCTTTCATTTTCTTTTAATGCTGTTAAAAATGTTTACAGTCACTATACATGGATCTGACCTTTCAAGAATCTATAAAGCAAAACCAAAACTTTGACTCTAAACTCAGTGTATATAAAGGGATAAAGTAATTTTGAATGTGTAAAAAGACTGAGAACTGCGGGCGACTACATTTTTCAATCAGATGTTTTTTTACTCCTTCATTCAGCTCTGTTTTTGGCAGGGCTTATTGACACAGTGCTCCTTTCTCATGATTGAGGTCAATTTTGCACCTAGATCATTTGGAAGAGTTGTTTTGATTCAAGTGGGTTTTCCATGATCGGCACAGTTTGTTTCCATAAATATGAACACAGCAGTCGAATCCTGTTTTGACACAAACAACTGTGCTGCGCTTGCCTGAAAACGGTGATTTTGACTCCGACCAATCCGCCCCTGAAGTGATTTCTTTGCAGTGAGGACACAAGCATTAAAAATCGCATTACAGCAACTAGGCAGATGAAAAAGTACTTCTTAAAAGTAATGTTTTGGATCTTACAGAGTCACTTTCGGTGCTCAAGCCGACAAACTATGAAAAAAGCAACAGGTTAACTTACTTACCATCTCATCATTCAAGCTGAAGAACTTACCCTTTTCAAAGCTGTCACAGTGACATCCCTGATTTATCAAGCTCACTGTAACCAAATTTTGAATATTACTGAAGATAATAGTTGTGGAGAAAGTTAGTGTCACTGTTGTGACTCAAAATATGGACATAACTAGTAATTAAAAAGCCATTTATATTGTTTTTTGTTTAAATTATACTTACAAATAAATGCTTGTAGGCTCAGATTAAAGGTCAAAACAGAAAAACATGACTGAAACTACTCAAGAATTACCTTTTTTTCCCCTCTTATCCTCATTCTTATACCCCTGGCAGTTTTTATGTTTTTTTATCTCTCCATGCAGAGGTAGAAGTCGAACCTTTTGTCTGGGATTCAAGAATGTAAAAGGAGCGGGGTTGTTTTAACCTTCATTATATTTCACTAGTCCATCTGTGCAACAGTCCATTGAAAGTGTTTGGGAATGGGCAGGACCTTCCAAAGTCATATCTGGCAGAAGACTGAATGTTCGTTCCGTCAGTCACATTCATTATGGTCCAGTCAGATAATGTAGTGACAGGCGCTACTGCCGCGGAATAAAATACAAAATATAAGACACTTCGTAAAGTAAACTACAGCAAAAACATGTCGGAGGTGGAGCAAAAATATCCTTTCTATCAAGAAGTGCTTTCTCTGCTGTTGTTTGTTCTTCATTTAATAAAATGAGGGATCCATGTCTGATAAAACTTCAACTGAAGCTGTTAGCATTTATGCTAATCTCTGTACCAGTAGTCACTTCCTGCTGTCATCTCCCTTGTAGCTCCCACCTCTTCCTGCCCTAAAGGACGCTGATTGGCTGTGCCACTTTGGGCTGCTTACATTTGTTGTAGATAGGAGCTTGTCAAGATGGATCTGTCTGATTTCAGACATTGAATCAGGCAGATACAACTGCTGTGCAAGGTTAGGGTTGTTTATGTTTATCAGTACTTATTTTGTTTTTAAGTAGCCTACGTTCCTGATTTTAATAATACAAATATCAGTAAGTCTTGAAGTGCAATGCACTCTCTGACAAGATCTAATAAATGCAGCCTAAGCTTCTGCAGGCTTTTACCAAGTCTATATTTTCTTGAATTTTCCTCTCTTAAAAGTTCAAAGTGGGTTGCTGATAACAATATTTATGCAAAATAAGGTTGAGCACTTGTCATGCTGATTGGTCACGCCTGGACACGTACATCCTGACCACACTCTCATCAGCCAGGCTCTGATTGTTGATTGATGTTGCCCTCAGAAACATTTTAAGACCCCTTCCTCTTCATTTGCATTAAGTAGCCCTAACCTCTTCCACTGCTGATTTGCTCTCCTCATGTGCTCTCTTTAACCTCAATCTACCCTGCAGTAACAAGTAGCAGTAGATTGCCAAGAGCAAATAACAACAGTGATCTGACGTAGAGAGACACCACTTAGTCTCTGCAGCTGTGAAAATGGAAGAAGAAAAACTTGCTGTGCTTCATACATCGCAGAAATACCCAAGTAGTGCTTGTTTATTTGTGTATGTAAATGTCTTAAGCTATTGGATGTCAGGGTGTGCTCCCAGTCTGAATCTGTTTACTCTGATAATGATTTTTAGTTGTGTTTATTAATGAATCTTGAATACTTGGAGATAAACTCAGCTTAGCAAATGAGAGTCACATACTGATATCACCTAAAGTCAAAACTGCAGCAATGAAGTTAAAAATCAGGTTACAAAGAGAGGAGAAAATCCCAGACTGCACTGTTACTACAAGCCAGAGGATCACACTAACTGGTTGTTCAACTGTTGCACGGCAACACAGTATAAACCTTATCTAAAATGACCTCTGACAGAGAGCTGGGGATATGATGTGTCTGTGTGAAACAAGCACTGTACAAGTTTGAAGTAGCCAATGTCACTGCTAACCTGACAGTGCAGCTGGATCTGCCTGATTCCATGTCTGCTATCAGGCAGACCCAATTTGCAAAACCCGGAGTAAGAATGACTGAGCTCAGTCTGCACAGGCACTGACCAATCTGTGTCTGCTGAGGAGGAAGAGGCGGGAGCTTTGAGTGTGACGACAGGGAGAAGTGACTGCAAGCCTGTAGGTAGGTAGGTAGGTAAGTACACTCAACAAAAATATAAATGCATGAAACCGTGTGAATAAATGAACAGAATGAAAGCGTGCTGCAATTGCCGTAACTGACATCCTGGCGCTCATAATGCCAGTGCCATGCTTCCTCATGTTTTGCGTCATCTGTGGCATGTTGACAAGTGACAAAAGTCCAATTGTAAGGAGTGGCTGTGTACTGGTCATGCTGACTAACCACCACACTGTCATAAAGCATGAGACACATGGTTGGATTAACCTAACATGTGAGACAAATATACACGTGTACACAAATAATTATTATTTTTGGGCATGTTAAAGCCCCACTATGTAAGATTCAGGTTTATCTGCTCTCGAGGGGCCTCTCTGGTCGTTGGGTGTAATTGCACTGTCGTAACACAGCGCCTCACAGCAACGTGCATTTGTTGACATACAGAGCCGGGAGAAGTGAGTCGACAGGACATCCGAAGACACAGATAAACCACGTGGACTGATGTGGTACAGTATTATGATGTTTCTTTCCAAATATGTCATTTTTCAAGCGTCAGCAGTCAGTTGTTAGCTCAGCGTTTGCATATGAGCATCCTGGGAGCATCTCTCTTTCCTGCTGAAATAACCGGAGCTGGATGTGGTTATGTTGCGTCCACCATGTCCGCAGACTGCAGGACTTAGAAATTGTGAATGACTGAGCGTCACGGCGCCATGAATATCTCCAGCAATCTGAGAAACTCGCCAGCAAATAACCGCTGGTAGCATTTAGTGACAAAAAAACGTCCGCCAAGTTACACAAAGCATGCAATGCAACCACCGACTGAAACCAAGTGTTGAACGGGGGAAAACCTGAAGAAAACATAACTTACCTCTCCAGCAGTAACTTTGCAAGCTCGGCATCCGTCTTGCAATTTGCCATCTCCCAACGCTCTCGCCACCGAGCAAAGTGGGCTCCAATGTTAATTCTAGCTTTGCTCCTTGTGTTGTCCGATAGTCTCTTTTTGGCCCTTGAATCTGGAGAAAGAGTCCTCCTCACACGCTTTGCGGATGCCATGGCTGCTACTACTACATGCAAAACACCAGCTTCTTTAGCTGGAAGCCAAATCTCGCGTAGTGCCGTAAAGCAGTTTGCACTTCTCGCAGCATGTCGCGATATGTGTCCCCGTCATGGGAGCAAAAGTTATATAGCCCCTAAACAGAGCAGGGAAGCGCTGTGGGGGGGGGGCGCATTCTCTCTGTTACAGCGGCGAGCTCCACTGAACAGACTTTGGAGAGAATATTTGAAGGCTCAAAAGATCTGCAGTGCTGCTTTAAGGGAAAGGTCATCCTAACTTAACCTTTTGAGTTTGTGCGTTTTATATTTTTGCTGAGTATACTTTATTAATCCCACAAACGAGAAATTTGAGTGTCACAGCAGCTTCAGGAGATTAGCATATGCTGCTTTGGTAGCATTTTTATCAGACCCGGATGATATTTCTTCATTAAATGAAGAACAAAGAACAGTGAAAACATTTCTCCATGGATAAAGATACTTTAGTTTCTCCCTGACAGGTTTTGGCCAGAGTCTGATGTACAAACCAAGTCACTTTTTGAACTTTGCTACTCAGCAGCAGTGCCCCCTGCTCTATTATGTGACATGCTGGGATTGATTGTGACTGGCAGTAGGATCACCCAGTCACCTACAGAAAAGTTCTGCCCTCCCCAAACTCTTTCCTCTGAGCTGTTGAATGGATGGACCAGTGACATTCAAACATCCTGTAAAGTTTATATCGAACTTTCTTTTTGGGCTTGTCAGGTTATGTCACTACCTGACATATGGACATAACTAACAACCAATGCTTGTGTTGTGGAAGTTACTTTTGTAAACATTTTTTGAACAACAGAATCTTAGAGATACAAAAATAAGGCAGCAACACGACTTTTTCTGCCTTTAAAATGGACCTTAAAGCACCTTAATTCTTCTGATACCTGTCTACTGCATTGACGACTATCTGTGTCTCTTCTCTCCCCCACCCTCTCTCTCCTGGGTAATTTGTTGTGTAAATACGCTCTACTTACAGCTGACAGGCCCTTTCGGCTGTGGCGCTGGAAATGCAATTACAGGCAGCAAACATCTTCATTGTTGTCACTGGAGTGTGCAATGCTCATTTCAGTCGCCTCTAGAACAGGGGCCGTTATTGATTTGGATCAGCGTTAAGGAGGGGATTACTAATGAAGCCATCTGAAAGCTTTTTGTCCTCGGTAAAGCATGGGTGTGTATGTTTGATAAAGGATGTGTGTATGAGCTGCACATAATCCTAATGTGTTTTTGAGTTTGTAGTTACCACTTTGCCTTCCTGTTGTTACTGACTCTGCTGCCTCTAGTGGTAGTTCTGTTACTTGCATCAATCACTCTTTCAGTATCAACATCAATTTTATCATGTATCTTCTCTTTTGTTCTTTTATTGTTTAACGAAATAGATCATATTGTGATTTTTTTTTTTTATTTAACCTTTTTTTTTACCTATCCCATTGAGATTTTCAAAGGGAGACCTGACCAAGAATGGCAGTGACATCCAGTTAAAACAACAAATACTCGCACTCGTAGTAGGTCAGCAGTTAACACAGTTGCATTCTGAAAGCCTCGATTCAAGACTTTTAACCAAGGATTTAAAAACGTTCGGGGTAGCTAAGCTTTACAGTCGGCACAGTTTTTAAAATATCAGCAGTTACGTTTTTGAGGGTGGTCAGAAACTGGATGTGCAGCAACCATCTATCTATCTATCTATCTATCTATCTATCTATCTATCTATCTATGGATTGTTGTTTATTTCAAACTTGAATGGAAAACATACATTTATATGTATACATTTATAAATATACAACAAGATGAAATATAACAGTAAGCAAATGCAAATATGGTTGCTATTACAGCATTTTTTTCTACCGTTAATCCTTTCAAAACCAGATTCTGTTTGTAATAATAAATAATAAACATCTCAGCCAATTAAAAAAAAATACTCTTAACCCTCTTCCTGTCAAAGCGATAGCGCCCACGCCCACACAGTCCTTAAAAGTCATCTTAACTGTAAAATAAGCTGTTTTAAAACAAGATTTTCCATCACCCAGAGATGATTTTTCTCTCTCAAACTCTCAGTGATGCTTAATGTCACATTAACATTTGATCCTCTATTAAAATTGTAAAAATTCAGTCATGTTTCCAGATGCTGTAAGTAGAATTGTACTAAGTCCCCCAAACTGTTATGGCATGTGGAGTTACAATTATGATTGACACATTGTCGAGCAGCATTGCCTTCAGTCCATAAAGGTTTGGGCTTGGGCTGGGGACCAGAGGGTGGTTGGTTCAAGTTCCAGTCAAATCATACTTGGTGGCTGGTTCGGTAGCTGGAGAGGTGAAAGCTGAATTCCTTTGGGCACTACCGCTGGTTATAACAGTTGGTGACGCAGCTGAAAGGGTTGGCATCTCTTGCCTCCAGAGCTCTGGGTTATAGGATTTACACCCGTGCCCCCTTTAACTTCTTTGCACTGAAACACTTACAGTTCAGTAGTAAGTTGTGTTATTGTTGCTGGTGGCAGACAAGTTGTCAGGAATTATGAATGATAAAGTGCCGACCCAGCACGTGCTTCCAGACCTGACCTGACCTGACCTTTGTCAAGCCCTGCCCTTTAAAGGAAGTGATCATCTATCAAGCCCCTCCTTCCTTAGTAACTGATGCTAGTTTAGACAAAATCTGTTGTTGCTGGCCTCTTATATTAGAAAAACTGAAAATAACTCACTTTTTGACAAACTTGTATTCATGTTTAATTAAATTGATTGTCTTTAAAATGTGTCCTGAGTGAAAGAAGAAAGACAAAGCTTTAGTAAGGTGTTTAGAGAGACACAAAATATTTATAAATCTGTTAAAATACTCACAAAAGTAACTGGTGAATGACCTTTGTGATGTCATCTAACATTGGCTTTTAACACCATCAAATGCATTTGTTATTTCCTCTAAATATCCCTAGAACACCAGATATTGTCAGTATTAAAATATTTTCTATTATGTTTTGGTGTGGGTAAGTTTTTCTTTGTGAATTTCAGCGTTGAAGTAAAACATTTATAGTGGTTTAACCACAATACATCAACGGTTTTCTGCATTGAGAGGGGGTTCTCTGGTTCTGATTGGTCTGTGAGCTAATCAGGGAGCCAACAAAGGGTCAATTGCAGTTAAGGCCCAGTTTACATGACAACATTGTCACCAGAAATGGAAAAGTTTTTCCTTTGCGTTTTCAAAAGCGCTCCACGTTCACACGGAGACACGAGAACAACTGAAAACGCTGTAGTGTGCATGCCAGGCCAGTAGATGGCGATGTAGGTTTGTAGTGAAACGGTGGTGTTACAACACATGTATGCTCTCCGGTGAAGACAAACTTTTCATAAACAACAATGGCGAGTGGATGCATGAATACACAGGAGTTTTTTGTCTGGACAACAAATGTGTCTGGATATTTTTGTCTGGAAAACAAACCGAGCACGGTACGCAGCACACATGTTGCTATGTAGAAGCTGTTGTTGTTTCTGGGATGCACGCACAACATTTAGCTGAAAGAGAACTGCACATGCACCGCACGTCAGCTTTTCCCATTTACATGGATACAGATACGAAAACATTTTCAAAACGTATCACTCTGCACCCTGGTTTCAAAAGTTTGTGGATTCAGACACTCCGGGCACTGTTCTTGCATAAATGGAAGGCGGACACACAATGAAAACTCTTTATTTTTGGCCGTTTTCGTTGTCGTGTAAACGTGCCTAAGTTATTTTGATCAACTCCTTAAAAGTCTCCTATGCCTTTGAACTTATCCTCACTCACACATAAGAAAAAATTACCACATGGCTGCCTCAGGTTTTTCTATTTCTCTTTGGCTCTTTAGCTCTTTAGCTCAATCTGCAGAATGAACTTTTCGTGACATCCCTTAAACAAAGTCTGGCATAATTCATGTTCCTTTAAGGTCTTCTCACTTCATACTGCAAAGTCTAGTTTCACACAGAGCTTATGTTCCTCCCAGCTGAGGAGTCATTTTTGCCTGGTAACATGCCCGTGTGACGGCCTTTGAAGCAGAAGTGTTTTTATGTCCCTGTTTGATGAGCATGCCGCCGCCTGTGGAGAGATGATTTGCTTAATTCTTTCCAGTCTTTGTTCCCTTTTGTTAATTTCTGCTTTTGCATGAATCCAGTTGTTATTTCTGCATATTCACACAAGTCATGTCTTTTCTGGAGTGTGATGAAACAGTGTAATTATCTGGTGCCAGTGTGGGTTAAAAGCTTGCAGAACACCAAAGTTTGAAGTGTTTTTTGTTCTGGTCAGGTTTATGGTTTTAATTAGTCTTTTTTTCGTCAGAGGAAGATATCACATCTATTTTACTTCTTTAATATTTTATAGACTGCATATAAAAGTTTGTGCTTTAAATGTTTCTTTAAGAATCTGTTATGGCCTCCTCATGGTTTTGTTTTGTTGTGATTTAGAGCTTTCAAAGCATGGGTTAATCTTATATCTTATCCTGTAATGATGCAGTCACTGATAAATGATAGTACTTTTATGATTATGAAAACTTTAGAAAGGTAGTAGATAAAAGCTGCAGGTAAACAAATTCATTTCATTGACATGTTTTCCAAATTGGATGTACTAGTTTAGTTACCTTTTTGCAGTACTGAGCATTAAGATATGTAGCTTTGTACAATGGTGCAGCAAACTGCCCTTACAGCAATAAATTAGCTGTTAAATTAGATAACGTTATTCTTTACAACTTGGAAAAAGGTACAGGATGCAATGTTTCAGTAACATTCTGCAATGGCAGTATTTGAGAAAAGATTTTACTATGATTTTAAATATGCTGACATTGGGGTTTCACAGGGGTGGAGCATTTTTATCTTATTTCACCAATTAAGAGAAGATTAGCAAAGTATTCTGGTTTTGAAAGTTTACCAACAAGGCCCTGAGCAGAATACAAAAAGCTCTGCCTGCGAGTCCCATGTTCAAATGCTGTTGTCTTTGAGTGAGCAGCATATTAACTGATTTAAATCTTTAAATAATAAGAGATCTGAATACTTTGGGGAGAATGTTTCCTTATTAAGGCTGTATATAGAGAAAATGATTGCAAAAGATCATTATTGAAGTCCTTTCTTATCATTTTACTGTGGAATCAAATGGAGCTGTATTTATAAAATCTTGCCTCAGCATTAAATAGTCCTATATGCTGCAGCCTTGAATAAATCCACTTCTTTAATCTCCAGGTAGAGGAGCTGCATATGTGTTGCTTTTTGTCTCTGAGTAGAGGTCTGCTTGAACCTGCCTGGAACAAAGGTGTCTATCATAAAGAGTACTTTATGTTATTTGCAGTATTACAAACAACAAAACTGATACCACTGACATCTACTGTTCATTTGTTTATAAGCTTATTATAACGTTATTTTACTTTTACTGCGGAAATTTGAGATCAAATTGGGCACTGAAACATCCAATCAGTCATTGGATATTTTCTGTGCTCTCGTCCGTCTGTGAAAAGACTGCTATAAAGCCTCTGAGCCACTAGATGTCACTGTGTCTCATGAGAATGAGATCTCAAAGTCCCACAGCTTTATGCAGCCTCATCTTCATATTCTTAGATCTTGTGAAGAAAGGTCAATAACACAAGGAGCTACAAGTAAACAATGGTCAATTAAATGTCACAGGTAAGACAGGGAGGTTAGATGTATAAAGAACACTAGAGGTGAGATACATAAGGACTGCATTTTCTGGGTGAATGAATGAAATGGAAACAGGTGAGATGATTGGAAAACATTCAACACTAGGGGTGGAATAAATCATAAGGAAGGAAAATATGACCACAGGATTTAAACAGAAACACAGACACACAGTAAAATTATAAGCGGTAGGGGGGGTAAGGGAAAGGTGAAATAGAACAAGAAGCTCAAAGAACAGCTAAATACTTTAAAAATAATGCCTCACAAAGTCAAGGAGACAGATCTGATTGAATCAATGTGTTGTGATACTAGTTCGATCATTTACCCTTTCAGTTCAGCCAAAGAAATCTTACTTTGACATGCCATTCATTCAGGAAACTGATCAGTTTCTGACTAAAAACTTCAGGGTTTTTGTTTGTTTGTTTGTTTTAAATCTAAAGGCTGGATTTACATGACAAGTCTCAATGCTCAAATCTGTTTTTTGTTCATATCTGATTTTTTTGTTTGTCCCTCCACACTTCTCTATAAAATGTGGCATGTATTAGATTCCAGTGTCAACTGGTCACAGTTCTGAATGACTAAAACGCCAAACCTGGCTTGCTCTGGAGCAGATGAGTAATCAATCAATCTTCAATCATTCTTTATTTGTATAGTGCCAGTTCATAACAAGTGTAATCAACCTGTATGAAACTCTGTCCAAAGACCAATCAGATCTCTGGTGTCAGAGCCCGATGGGCTGACTGTGAGAGAAGAGGAGGGAAGGAAAGTGACAAAACTTTGAGTTTAAAGGAATCATATCCTCCTTTAAAATGGACTGTCCATATACTATCAAAACTATAAGATCTGAAGTCTTATGACTTTGAGGAATACTACATATGATGAAATTATTTGATTTATAGATTTATTCTCATGATCAGATTAACTGCAAAAGATATTGCGAACATTTGTACATTTACAGTCTGTTTTTTTGTCAGTTATCACATTTGTCACTGGTAAAATGTTCATTTCAGTCTAGCAAATGTGTTAAACCCCTTCATATTTGTTCTTATTTCATATCTAAATTATTCCATGATGTTACGATGAGTCAGTTGAATTGGCTTTTTTAAGATTAGGTCACACTGAATCCTTTATGAGCGAGGCCTGAAAATGATTTGACAAAGATCAGATTTCCCCTGACTTGTGCTGCTCACACTCACTTGAAAGAAATCAGATCTAAGAAAAATAAAATCAAATACAATCTGGCCTGTAGTTTGAACCCAGCCAAAAGACCCGCAGTGACAGAAACGACTGAATCTCCACTTCCAAACTCCTGAGCTTCCTGGCCTGTCCACTAGATGTCAGCGCTGATCAGCTTTCTCTACATCTCTGCTGTTCAACCAGAGGGACTTTTTCAGTGTCACAAATAGTGATCGGAAATAAACTAGTTGGATTCTGCATTAAATTTATTTATTTATTTATTTTCCTTAAAGCTTTTGTTTGAAAATCGAAAAGACACAGCAACGACAGTGAAAGGTAAACATGACAAAAACAAAAATAAACATACAAAGAGGATAATTAGTAAGGCATTAAAGAGGATAAGAACAGAATGTATAAGAAAACAAAGCTCAAAGGGAGACTTACTTAGGGAGGTTATATATTTGGTGAGCTATTTAAGAAACAAGCAAATAATTATGTAAATTATTTGTCTTTACGAACATGTTGAGAGGCTGCCTAAAATACTGAGAATGACATGGATATATTCTATGCATTTGCATAAATAGGGCAAATTGCATTACATTAAATGGTTAAACTAAAAAATTTAAAAATAAAATATTAAAATAATTACCTTGCTTTGATTATCATTTTTATTTGGCAAAATCCTTGAATACGGTGCAGCTCAGACCCTCTCCCACAAATCATTCCCCACTCTTTTACTCCCTGTTTCCGACTCAGTCTGCAGTCCTCTCAGTATAAAAAAGACATAAAATAAAATACAAACAAGCCTTTTAACTGCAAGTAGGATTATCATAAGGCTAAAAGATCAACCCACTTCACATATTAATTCATACTTTTAACAGTCTCCTCATATGAAGCTCCCTTACCCTCGCTCAGCACTCGTCTTTAAAGAGGGTTGTGACACCTACACCTCAGTGGTCAGTTTTCTTGTCTGTGGCTTTTCAGTGGTTCTTTGAGGGGATTTGTTAGCACTTCAGAAACCACAAAGTAGAAGTGCGCTCAGTGGCCTCAGACTAATAGCCTCTGGGAATGTGTGTGGTTTTGGCGGTGAAGCCTGCTTGGCCTCAGAGCCCTTTGTTAGCTCCAGATTACTTGGGTCAGACATGAAGCAAAGTCATGAGGACCACCTTGCTGCAGTCATTCAAGGACACAGACCACATTCTGTGTTACCACACAAATAACCATGAACTAAAGCCAGATAGCAGAAAAACACTTGAAGACAAATACTCAAACTTAACACTAGACTACTTGACTTATTGAAAATGAGATTTGGCTATTAAAAATGAGACTAATGCTGCAATATAACTTTACTGAACATAAATATTTTTTCAGGGTCTTTCTCTTTCATTAAACGATTAACCATCTGCATCAACACACCGCTGCACTTGGGTCTTCTACTGTTTAGAGCAGTGCAGTAGGTTGTTTTCTCAGAACCTTTAGTATTCTTTTCTTAACTTCTGACACAGACTCAAAATGTGGTACTATGAGCACATATACACTGCCTGGCCAAAAAAAAAAGTCACCACCAAAAGACAGGGTCACACACTCTAATATTTCATTGAACTGCCTTTAGCTTTGATTACAGCACAAATTTGCCGTGGCATTGTTTCGATAAGCTTCTGCGATGTCACAAGATTTGTCACAGATCATAGCACTGCCCCCACAGGCTTGTACAGTAGGCACTAGGCATGATGGGTGCATCACTTCACCTGCCTCTCTTCTTACCCTGATGCTCCCATCACTCTGGAACAGGGTAAATCTGGACTCATCAGACCACATGACCTTCTTCCTGTCCTCCAGAGTCCAATCTTTATGCTCCCTAGCAAACGGACGCCTTTTTTTCCAGTAAGCCTTACTGTTTAGTGGTTTTCTTGAGGCTACACAGCTGTTCAGTCCCAATCCCTTGAGTTCCCTTCACATCGTGCGTGTGGAAATGCTCTTACTCTCACTTTTAAACATACCCCTGAGTTCTACTGTTGTTTTTCTTCTATTTGATTTGGTCAAACGTTTAAGTGATCACCGATCACGATCATGCAGGATTTTTTGACCACATTTCTCTCTTGAAGACGATGTTTCCCCACTATCCTTCCAGTTTTTAATAATGCATTGGACAGTACTTAACCCAAGTTTAGTAGTTTCTGCAGTCTCCTTAGATGTTTTTTTTTCTGCTTGATGCATGCCAATGATTTGACCCTTCTTAAACAGACTAACATCTTTTCCATGACCACAGGATGTGTCTTTCCACATGGTTGTTTAAGAAATGAGAAGTTACTCATTGTATCAGCTGGGGTTAAATAAGTTGTTGCCAGCTGAAAGATAATCACACGTGCAGTAAATATCCAACAGGAGGCTCGTACCTATTTGCTCAGTTAAATCCAGGTGGTGACTTTTTTTTGGCCAGGCAGTGTATATTACCCAAGCAAAAAAGAACAAGTCAAACGGTGCAAGACAAGCTCTGTGATTGGTTTTAGGGCCAGAAACTGCTTTACAGAAAGTGCAGTGTGAGCTGGTGTGTTGCCTCATTGAAGAATGAAATATTTATCTACAATACTGTTTGTTTTTCTTTGTCATACTTTCTTCATCCTTGGTGATGATGGTGTTTTCAATGCATTGACTGCCATTTTGTCCCAGGATCACGTTGAAAGATCCAAGTTTCTTCACATGAAATCACTCCTAACTAGAAAGCACTCAGAGAGTGCAAACCTCCTCCAAGGTAGCTCACATGTTGCTGTTACATCTATAAGCAATAGTTCCATGTTAGCAGTTAAACAGCTTCACTATTCATTTGTACAACTGTACAATAGCTGCGCACAAAATAGCAGCACTTTCCTCTCATCAGTTATAAATACTCCCGGATGTTTGTGTATATGCTCCTGATGTACATTTTGTATGTACACTGCATTTGTTAAGAGTGATTTTCATTTAATTTTATTTAATTTTCTTCTCTATTTTTACGTTTATTTATTTATTTATTAACTTTACTTCCAGCAGAAAACAACTGCTGGAGTCAAATTCCTTGTATGTGTCGCATACTCAATATGCAACGCAATAAAATAAAAAATGATTTTGATTCTGATGATAAAGTTAGCATCATAATATGAATCTTGACCCTGAAAACCCTCACCTAGCACCCAGACTCATGTTGATATCATTATTGGTTAGCCAGTTATTGAGCAAAAACGATCATTTGCTAATTGTGGTTATCTGGATCACCACCAAAATTTAATCATTTCTAAGTTGGGCCATAACCAACACCTCCTGAAATTTTCAGTAAATTCCATCCAGTAGTTTTTGTGTAATCTTGCTAACAAACAAACAGACAAACAAACAAACAAACAAAATAGGCCAGCAAAAACGCAACCTTCTGAGCAGAGGTAAAAAATGTGGGTTTCCTTCAGTTTGTTCCACAATGTCTCCACAGATTTACTTGCATTTTTCCTTTTGATCAGGAGTCAGAAGTTTTGGGACAACTTTGACACACACTTTTGTCATGTTCAAACTTTGATGCAAATTTTGCCGAACTGTCTCTTCATCAATGGAGACCATTTCTGCTATCATTCTTGTACTGAAATGTGGATCAGTTTGAACAATTTGTTCAATCTGTTGAATGTTTTCATGAGTTTTTGTGTATGCAGACATCCTCTCTGCATATACAAAATCTTTTGTGCCATTCAAACATACATGCATGTGACATGCAGTGTTCCCCAGACAACTCAGTTCAGGAGTAGTTTTTTTTTTTTTTAGTGGGGTTGCTAGAGACCCCTGGCACTAGTAAATATGACCACCAGTAAAGGAGCTTGCAAGCATTGTCCCTGCGGGGTGGATAGTGGCCAGTACATAGCTGTACATGGTGCCACCAAAAGCCTTGTAATGAACCCACTTATAGGTTAAAACTACTAATTAAAAAACTATGCTGATTTGACAGTACGGTACAGTTAGATTCTTTACGGTGTTTAAACTTTTCCTCGACAAAGCCCCTGTGTTTAAAACTATTTGTGATGCAACTACGTATACTTCTGCCAGCAGCTTCCCTCATTAGATAAGGCCAGAGTGCTGGAGGCTGCAGGGGGGTCAGGTAGCGATCAATGGAGCACAAACCGATATAAATCACTAAATTTAGCTTGTTATTTGAAATATGGACATCAGGACTCACTCCTCTGCAGTGACAGAACATTATGTTTGCAGTGCCCATTTTACTGATCAGGACTACAACACACGACAGCATTTTGAAGATTTACTGAAATTAAAGAGCTCTGATGAAAGGTCCGGGAGAAGACTGTTTTACTTAGTCCCACTCATGACAGCAATGGGCTTCCTGGTTTGCCGACATGTGCTAACAGTTCATGCATCTGCACCACTAGGTAACCTGTGATCTGTTCTGCTCCTCTGTTCTCCATCCCTCTTTCTGCCTGTGACTCAATCTGCAGAAGTTCTTCCTCTGTGTACTCTGGTTCATAAAGATTTCCTCTCGTACCCACAACTAATGGTGCGTTGTCAATTGAGTCAAAATCACTCATTTTTAGTTCAGTTTCATTGAAGTTAGTGTTTGCTGTTTCTTCTGACGACCTGACCAGCTGATGGTGGAGGGAGGAATAACCCCTACATCTCAACATGCAAAAGTTCCAAGTGCAGGGGTTTTGTCGAGGACAAGTTAAACACTGTAAAGAACCTTACTGAAGCATATTGCCGAGCCAAAGTACTTTTTTGAGTAGTTTTAATCAGACAGCATAAGTGGGTTCATTACAAGGTTTTCAGTGGCACCATGTACTGCTACATATCCACCCTACGTATCCCCCCAGGAACAAAGCTCGCAAGTTCCTTTATTGGCACTCATATTTACTAGTGCCATGGGCCGCTAGCAACCTCATTTGAAAACGAACTAAGTCTTTCATGCACGAAAAGCTATAGCAGCTGTTTTGATCAATTTCACCCAAAATGTAGGTGAATGTGTAGCTTAACTTTTCAGCGCATCATTTACCGATGCCTTAGCAAAAACCCAAGCACTTCAAAAGGTAGCCAGCGGTGAACTTAAGATGTCACTAAGTGGAAACTCACAGCAATTGTGCGTGAATATCCAACCTTTACTAGAGTAGAAAAGCACTCAGAGAGCACGGACCTCCGCCAAGCATCTCAGTTCCTGCAGTGGCTTTTCCACAACCCCTGCAAAAGATCGAATTCTTGATCACCACATCCAGAATTGTGCCAGGATCCAGACCAAACTCAGCACATACATGGAGGTTGTTATCCTGTATGAACACAACAAATTTTGGGAATGTCACTTAGTGTTTTGATTTTATATGAATTATTTAATGTCGTCAATGGGATTTCCCGTTATAAAGTTCAGTGTTTTTTTTGACATCAATCTAGATTGGATCCAGATGAAATTTACCTTGATGATAGAGAAATGGACCCCATATTATCCTGTAAAATTGCAGATGAATCTGTTTAAAAATGGATGAGGTAGGATTTTTTTTTAATTCTGCCCAATGTTAACGTACGAGATTTTTTGGAAAAATTTTGGGAATTTTTGCATCCAGACAAAAATATATACATCACCATCAAAATCTAATCAGTTCTAAGTTGGGCCATTACCAACATCTCCTGAAAATTTCAGCAAAATCCGTCCAGTAGTTTTTTGTAATCTTGCTAACAGACATACAAACATATGCTGGCAGAAACAGAACCTTGGCAGAGGCGATTGTGACAAACAAGGTTTTACCTTCATAAGCAGTCTCAGTATTTGACAGCCATACCTTGTAAAATCATCACTTTGAAATAACCTTCACCTGCAGTACTGAACCTTCATTACTACTGTCTGTCTTTTGTGTCCAGATAACCAGGTGTTGCAGTTTGGGACGCTTGTGAGCACCTCCAACACCTATGAACCTGTTGCCCCGGGAAACCCAAGGAAGCCTGTAACTGTGGCAACAGACCAGCCTCTGCTCTGGAGCATGGGGATTCACGGGGATGGGGAATGACGGAAATCCCTCATTCCTTATAGTCTTTATCTATTCACAAGAGCAGTTTGCTACTGCTTGGACAAAATCATCAGTTTTTGTGTAAAGTTTTACGTAGGCCCTAATTCTTTTAACAAATACAATGAGTAGTGTAATGATTGTCCCACTGATGAGCACTGAAAAATCACTAGTCAGGTTTTATTTAACCTTTATCTTTGCCAAAGATTTTATTTCATTGCACTCCCTCGTTCACTCTAAAACGAAAACAGTTAAAACTTTTCACTTACGTTGTGGCACAACAATGGAAGCCTTTTGGTGCACAGTTTTCTTAAGAACACATTTGGATTTAAGAATGTATGTACTCACAGACTTATCATTTTCTCATAGTACAGTACTTTGAAGAATTTTACTGACTACCTATGTTGATTACTTGACTTGTATTTCATGACATACATGCAGAAAATCTTCTGTGTATCACAGTTTACAAGAAGTGCCTTTGACAATGCTCTAGTTAGTAGAATGGTGCAAGACTGAGTGCAAAAATACAGTAGCACTTAGCACTTCCTGGTTCTCAAGGCTCAAAGTCTGTGGGATTTTAGAACACCCATTTGGGATAAATAGCTTAAAAGGATTCATGCTGAGCACATGCATGAGATTTTAACATTGAATTTAAAATAATAAAATGCAGATTTCATCACCCTGGTTAAGAATTTTAAAGCAAAATTTAATATTTCAAAAGGACGGTTGCTAATGAACTGCTAACAAGGACTACAGGGAGCATTTCTGATAGCTTTTTAAAAAAAATAATTCAGCCACGAGGACCAACTTCATCAGAACATTTAAAAGGATTTTCTGATTTTGTAGTTCCACTGCAGCATAACAGCTTTTTACTCTCGCCGATTACGTTGAAGCTATATAAAAGTCACGAGTTAGACTAATTTATCAGATCATCACAAAAAATAAAACATGTTAATTTAATCATTTTTTGTTCGTCACAGATCTCATTATCAGCAGTGATCCAGGAACGCAGTGAAAAGTCTCTTCGGCTTTTAGTTCAGAGAACCAGCAAAGTGATAATTCTGTTGCCCAACAAAGTTTTGTCATCCCTGCACTGCTACAATCTTAACAAAATCATTAAAGTGGGTTTGACAAGTAAAAAAAAAGTTCTTCAAATAACTGAGTCATATACTGTGCTTTTGAGAGGGATCAAAAGATGCATCAGTTTTTACAATGTGAATACAGTGACATTTTCAAATTGACCAGACAAATCTGATTGTGGGTTTCCATTTGATTTATTTACACATTGAAAAACGAATGTTGTGTACAGAATGTAAAAATGTCACACCAGCCCCAATAACACTTTGCACCATGTCTCCCGATCCCAGAAACTGTTTTTTGGTTGTTGTTCCGTCAGGATTTAACCGCCACTGGAAGAAAACGGAGAGAGAGAGAGAGAGAGAAGATTTATCAATTAATCACGAAGACACAGTGTTGTGTTTCAGTTCCATTTGCATTTTCTTCTTGTTTTCTTCCTACACAGACAATCTAACCTTTGCACAAAGAACAGAATAGTCTAACTATGACAAGCATGATAAATGTTTTCAATGCTGTGTAACCTTAAAAAATAAATGAATTTATGCTTCCTATTGTATAACTGTATAATGGACAATGTTACAATAATCTGTGTTTTATCACACATTTACCCATTGATGTGGTTAATCCACATTATGCCCCTTTAATACATTTCATAGTGACAAAAAGACATTATGATGAACAGAGGATAGCACAAATATAAGATGACTTTCTAACATCAACAACTGGTTGTATTTCAGAGAGTTTGGTCTTTAGAGTTGATGCTTTTTATAAAATCACTACTTTTTTGTACAATTATAAACAAGTATTTAGAAGACTCCATAAATGTTTTACTAAGTAACGGAGATATACTTTATGAGTTGATTGCAAGGAAGCAATACAAGTTGCTCTTATCCACAATACAATAAGAAACAGAAAAATAGATAAAGGGGATTCAAAATAAAATGGGAACAAAAATAAGCAACTGTTACCAAGGTGCAGAGTATTTCCAGAATTAATAAAAGTAAATGGAGGGTTAAAGTGTTTCTAAGCATCTGCTGTTTTTAAAAAAGGAGCATATTTAAAGTTCCTTTAGTCCATTATTACACTACAAATGACAGAATGCAAATTTCTACATCAATATGACCTGTAAATAAATTGTAAATGTTGTTCCCATGGGTCCTCCTCACTCTTTCCAACTCCAATTTAGACTTTAAACCTCTTGAAGACCCAAGATGAGAAAAACTGGTGCAATTTTTAGTCATCACAGGACAAACAACAGAGGAGTGGTATGAAAAATCTTTATACATAATCCAAAATGAAAAGCAAATAAGATTATTGGTACATCAGACCAGGACTAGGGGTTACTTTTCTATTTTATGCATTGTTTATGATACATCAAATGAACATAGAAGAATTTAAAAAGTTTATATGTACTGATGGGATTCTTGGACCCAAAGGTGACCTCTGACAAATATTATAAGATTAAGAGCTGAAATATTTAAGATTTGGTTCATCATAATGTGAAATAACATGGAACAGGAAATTTCCCCCAAACAGGTTGTTTTTTTTTTTGTAGTTTTCAAACGTTACAGACTTAGCCCTTTCCACTCGATACGAAAACATTTCCATTTTCAAAACGTTCTCTGTAAAGACGGAATCATTTCAGTAAATGTGTCCATCCAAATGAAAACAGTGAAAACGCTGTGGTACATGATTTAAGGGAGAGGTGGACCTATTATGTTATTGTTACCCCTGCGAAGGAGGTTAGCAAGATTACACAAAAACCACCAGACCGATTTTGCTGGAATTTTCAGGAGATGTTGATAATGGCCCAACTTAGAAACCGTTAGATTTTGGTGGTGATCCAGTTAATCGCCATTAGCAAGCAATCGTTTTTGTTCATGATAACATGATTCCCAGTGCTAGGTGTGGATTTTCAGGGTCAAGGAATCATATTATGACGGTAACTTTATCATGGAATTATTGCTTATAGATGGTATAGCAATATTCAGATTCAGATTCATTTATTTTCATTGCACATGTCGCAGGTACAGAGTAATGAAATTTCATTTCAGTTCAACCTGTCCAAGAACATACAAAAGACAGTGACACATACAGGGGAGACAGGAACAGGAAGACAGTCGAGTCGCCAGCAAGAGCAGTGCCCCGTTTTCTTAGCTCAATATGTGAGCTACCTTGGTGGAGGTTTGCGCTTTCAGAGTGCTTTCTCGTTTCTGATGCTGTTTTTGTTGTCCACAAGAAAAAGCTCAGCCGGCATTTTTAATTGTATCCACTCTGGGACCCATTTTCAAAAATGTGCGTATTTGGGCCCCTGAAATGCTGAATCTGTGTGGAAAAAAATGCCTGTACGATTAAGAACTTGTGTGGATATGCCCAAATTTGTCTGTGTGGACAGCCCCTTAGACTAAGTACTTCGTCAAAGGACCATCAAACTTTAAGATGTCTTGTAAAAATAAGGCTTTTAAGACTTTTTGGCCCTAAATTTAAAAAATCTGATTCAAATCTCTGTGATACTTATGAAGGATCTTTATTTCATTGATATACTAACATTTTTTATGAAGTACATTACTGTAAAGTGGGCCTGTGCTATAAAAACTGGGATGGCAAGTGTTGTCACACACTCCTTGCTGATTTGAGGGTTGATTCAGATTTAACAGATTTGATATGGCCTCATGCTGTGACAGCAGTTTGTTAGTACAGCTTGGATCGTATCACTCATGGTGCAGTTCAAAAGGCGGCAGAAAAAGCCAAATGAATGATGCAGTGTACAAGTCACATTTCAGTCACTTCCAAGATCTCGGAACACCTGAAATGGGAGTGTAATGTTGTAGGATTCTTCAAATCATTTTGATTTATTTTTGTTTTCAACAAAAAAAAAAAAAGCATGTTACAGTTATAGTCAATATCTACAATTATACTGCGATAATTATCATATCATGGTCTCTGTGTCAGAATACACTTCATATTGAGTGGCTGTTAGAGGCACTCAGTCCTCCAGTAAATCTGGTTTTGATTTACCCATGACTGCATGAAAGATACTTACAATTAGGCAACAATAACATGGAAGACTGTAATGAACATAGCTCCTACTTCCGAAATCTTTGCTGATAGAGGTTTTTAAACATAAAGTCACAGTATTTCCATCAGTAGAGTATTACTTTATATTCTCAAAAACCCCAGATCCAACCAGAGTCACGTAATCACTCATTATTGATTAAAGTTAAGTCCAGATTAAATGAATAGTCTCTGAAATGTTCCCTCATTAATGTAAAACAGAGCACTGATACTTACACAATGATGTTATTGATGGGGATGTGGATGAGTTTGACGAAGAAACCAATGAATCCCATGATGGCAAACCCGATAGCTGTGGCCATGGCGATCTTCTGAAACTCTGACAGAGGAAAAAAGACTTAATAATATAATGATCAGAACAACAAAGGGCAGGCCTGATGAAGAAAACTAAGTATAGTTACCTTTTCTGTCGGGTTTTGTGCACCTTTTGACGAGCCTGATGGAGTCTTTGACGAACTGCCGACTGGGCTCAACAAACTGCATAACCTGATCCATGTTGATGATCTGAAAATAGAAACATAAATACGACCTGTGAGGAAATATTCGACTGCTTTCAATAATAATTTTAAACACTGGATTGGTCCTATAAACACATCCTAATTACACAGCGTTAACCGGGTTGAAGTAAAATATGATCGCTTGAATTAAAAATAAAAGACTGCTCAATGCTAGCTAACGTCATCATTAGAGAAACTACAACGTCGGCCTAAATAGAAAAAAAAGGAAATAAAAAGAAAGGAGAGCAAACACAAGAATGTTGGATACATACGTGTCATGAAAAACATACTAAATAGTTGAACTGTGCCCTTCTTACCTGTTATTGAGATCGTGATGAGTGAAAAGACAGTCAGAGGAGTGAGAGCCACGTAGCTTTGAGCAGCTTGATAGTGAAGAAAAGCTGACGTTGATTTAGGACGCGCATGCGCAGTCTAGTCTCTGTCTCTTCCTGTGTCAGGGCTGTAATCATTGTCCACAGTGCCGCCTACAGGCCTGGAGAATCTCCACCTGACTCAGGACACAAGCCCCCCCAAAACTCACTTTTGACCGATTACAAAAATTCTGTGTTGATAAATCAACGTTTTAACAAATTGATACAAATAAAGAAAAACATGGTTTTACTTTTTTTTTTTTTTTTTTTACAACACAAGCTCATTATGTATTGACAATGTTCTCAAACTTATCTGTATAATGGGGAAAAATACACTGCCTGGCCAAAAAGAAGTCGGCATCACAAAAAAAGGTCACTCACTCTAATATTTTGTTGGACCAACTTTAGCTTTTATTACAGCATGCATTCGTTGTGACGTTGTTTCAGTAAGCTTCTGCAATTTCACAAGATCTATTTTCATCCAGTGTTGCATTAATTTTTTCATCAAGAGCTTGTATTGATGATGGGAGAGTCTGACCACTGTGCAAAGCCTTCTCCAGCACATCCCAAAGATTCTCTATGAGGTTAAGGTCTGGACTCTGTGGTGGCCAATCCATGTGTGAAAATGTCTCATGCTCCCTGAACCACTCTTTCACAATTTGAGCCCAATGAATCCTGGCATTGTCATCTTGGAATAGGGAAGAAAAATCCATTGATGGAATAACCTGGTCATTCAGTACATTCAGGTAGTCAGCTGACCTCATTCTTTGGGCCATAATGTTGCTGAACCTAGACCTGACCAACTGCAGTAACCCCAAATCATAACACTGCCCCCACAGGCTTGTACAGTAGGCACAAGGCATGATGGGTGCATAACTTCACCTACCTGTCTTCTTACCCTGATGTGCCCATCACTCTGGAATAGGGTCAATCTGGACTCATTAGACCACATGACCTTCCTCCAGGACAGTTCTTAATCCAATTTTAGTAGTTTCTGCAATCTCCTTAGATGTTTTCTCTTCTTGATGCATGCCAATGATTTGACCCTTCTTAAACAGACTAACATCTTTTCCATGAACACAGGATGTGTCTTTTGACATGGTTGTTTAAGAAATGAGAAGCTACTCATTGCATCAGCTGGGGTTTAATAACTTGTTGCCAGCTGAAAGACAATCGCCCATGCGGTAATTATCCAATAGGAGGCTCGTACCTATTTGCTTAGTTAAATCCAGGTGGCGACTTTTTTTTTGGCCAGGCAGTGTATCATATACATAAGGCCAGAGTGCTCCAAAGGACTCCCAATTTTCATTTTGTTCCATACCGAAGTAAACTACTTATTTAAATCTGTCTCTGGAATAACTACAATAAGAAGATGTATCTTTATCCTACCTCGTAAAATGTTGCTGAGTTTTTTTAATAATAATAATAATGATAATAATATGAATAATAACAATAACAATTATTTTATTATTAGTATTATTATTATTATTATTATTATTATTATTATTTTTGTTGTTATTGTTATTATTTATCTTTGTTTCCCATTCTACAAGCCTGGTTTAACAGAGTGGTCCAGGAATGGGTCCAAAAACACAAAAGTTAGCATTTAGCAACCTCCCAGAGTAAATGGGTTTTGGAATACTGGTGCCTGAAATAAGGTACGCGGTGAACACACACACATGAGATTTTTAATGTTAAATGAAAATTAATAAAATGCATCTGATGTTGCTTGCTTTTGGATTTTAAAGCCTTGCTGTGTGTTTTAAATGACAGTTGCTTACTAACTGTTTACAAGGACTACAAAAATGGCCACAGACCCAATCATGCATTTCTTATAGTTTTTTAATAATAAATTATTTATGCGCCATTGTCACAGCAATGAGGACGAACTTGATTAGGTCACATGGTTTATGAGTAAACTCTCAAATATGATGAGATAAAATCAATCATAAAATCTCAAACATACATAAGATGTTATTCATTTGAAATATTGTAGTTGCTTCTAAGTTGAACCGTTGTAGTTTGATAGGAGTTTACTAAAAGCTTTTCACTCTCGCAGATTACATTTAAGCTTAAAAAAATTGTGTGAAGTAGGTTCATTTGTTAAGATTATCACAAAGAGCAGAACATGTAAGTTTCATAATTATGTGTTCTCCACAGAGCTTATTATCAGCAATGATCCAAAACACTGTGAAAAATCCCAGAGGCTTTTGGTAGGCTTGCAGTTGAGGGAACCCATGCCAACTTCCATGTTGGCCTACAAAAATATGTCATCCCTGCACCACTCTTTGCTGTCATGAATTCAACATGTCAAGAGAAGCAATCAATCTAATTGTGCTTATTGA
This sequence comes from Cetoscarus ocellatus, assembly GCA_037902135.1. Classification (NCBI taxonomy): domain Eukaryota; kingdom Metazoa; phylum Chordata; class Actinopteri; order Labriformes; family Labridae; genus Cetoscarus; species Cetoscarus ocellatus. The sequence continues at coordinate 734,087 of JBAMNC010001759.1, forward strand.
TTTATTTATTTATTTATTTATCTTTTAAATTTCTTATAGTATTCCAGTATGTTTATACATCTGAAATTATTATTTGGGCAGACTTTATTTTGCCAAATCATTTTGTGTAAATATTTTTCCCAGGGTGTTCCACATTTCACAACTTTTTCCACCCTACTTCCTACATTCGCCTTGTTTTCTCGCAACTTAGCTCCTCCTTTTCCCATGTGTTGGGGATGTGGGTGAAGGAAGGGAGGTGGGAAGAGAGAAAGGGACTAAAGTAAGAATTGATGGTAGTGACAGATCCGTGAGACAATCTTAAATCTGTCTTTATCATATTTGTCTCTGCTGAATACAGATATATTAGATGTTAGCCTCTTCAGATATGGCATCTCATTTTCAAGAGGGTCCTCATGTCTATATGGTTGTAAAGGTATTTATTATGGAGCTATAATCAATAACAACCACGGCTACAGAGGTCATTCCAGTATTATCATTAAACATCTATAATGATTTTGAGGACTGATGTTGATTAACATAGCAGCATCTGGCTGAACTGCCATTAAAATGGGTTTAACTGGTTCAAAAATATGAATTTATGTTGTGGAGTCTAGCAGGTCCACGGCATCAGGTCGTCCATGATTGCTTGGTGGGAGAGGGAGGAGCTAAGTATGCCAAATTCCCCGGCAGTCTAAGCCTATTACGGCTGAACTATGAACTATGAGCTGGTCCAGGCCTGAGCCAGCCCTACTTGAAAGCTTTATTAAAGAGGAATGTTTTAAGTCTAACCTTAAAGGTTGAGAGGGTGTCTGCCTCCCACACCGTAGTTGGTAAATGGTTCCAGAGAAGAGGAGCCTGATAACTGAAGGCTCTACCTCCCATACTACTTCTAGAGACTGATGGTACCATGAGCAGGCCAGCATTTTGGGAGTGTAATGTCCTAGAGGGGGTAAGATAAATTGGTGCCTGCCTATTGAAAGCTTATTATGTGAGAAGCAGAATCTTGAATTCTATTCTAGATTTTATGGGAAGGTAATGCAGAGAAGCCAATACAGGAGTGATGTGATCTCTTCTCCTAGTTCTAGTCAGTACACGTGCTGCAGCATTTTGAACCAGCTGAAGAGAACTACTGTAATACAATCTAAAGGTAACAAAAGCACAGGCTACCTTTCAAACAAGATAGGCCTGATTTTTGTAATGTTACGAAGATGAAAAAAGGCTGTTCTTGAAATTTGTTTTATGTGAGAGTTAAGGGATAAATCCTGATCAAATCGAACCCCAAGATTTCTAACAGTTGTGCTCAGTGTCAGGGCTAATGCCATCTTTGGCAGTTATATCATTAGAAAAGATTTCTCTAAGGTGTTGGGGACCCAACACAATGACCTCTTGCTCAGTTACAAAGAAGAAAATTTCTGGCCAACTAGGTCCTAATGTCCTTTAGACACACTTCTAGTTTAGATAACTGATTTGTTTCACCTGGCTTTATTGATATGTACAGTTGAGTGTCATCAGCATAACAATGAAAATTGACTGACTTTTTCCTCACGATATCACTGAGGGGAAGCATATATACATGGAGAAAAGAGCTGGACCTAGCACAGTACCTTTAGGAACTTCGTATCTTATTTTAGTGTACACAGAAGACCTTTTGTTCTCGTGTACAAACTGCTATCTATCAGATAAGTAGGACTTAAACCAATTTAAAGCAGTCCATGTAATGCAGAGTAGTTCCTCTAATCTTTGTAGAAGAACATTATGATCTATGGTGTCTGAGATTTAGCAAGACAGTACAGAGAGAAGTCCCTCATCTAAGGCTGAGAGTAAATTGTTGGTTACTTTCATTAGGGCAGTCTCTGTGGTGTGGTGAGCTCTAAAAGTCCTCAAACAAGCTGTTGATTTGAAGGAAGTCCCATAGCTGATTAGCCACTACTTTCTCGAGGAATTTTGAATTAAACGAAAGGTTTAATATAGGCCTGTAGTTAGCTAATGTGCCTGAATCCATGGTAGGTTTCATTAAGAGGTTTGATTGCAGCTTCTTTAAATGACTGTGGCACATAGCCTGTTGATAAAGATATATTGATTGTCTCAAACAAGGATGAACAAACTAAGGGAAAGACGTCCTTGAACAGCTTATTTAGAATCAGGTCTTAAGGGCAGGTTGATGGGTTGGAAGAGGAGACGACAGAACTTAGTTCCTGAAGGACAATTGTAGAAGAGCAGTCCAAGTCAGGTTTAACAAAATTTAATATCATGGCAGGCACAGGTGAGGGCAGGGGATCATTTTATCACTAATTTTGAGAATTTTATAGTTAAAGAATCTCATAAAGTCCTCACAGCCGAGGGCTAGTGGAATCACAGGCTCAATAGAGCTCTGACTCTGCATCAGCCTGGTTACAGTGCTGAAAAGGTACCTAGGATTATTTTTTATTTTCCTCAATTAGTGAGGAGTAGTAGGCAGCTTGAGCATGTTGCAAGGCTGTTTTGACTTTCCTGCCAAAGTATACATGACTGCTCCCTTTTCTAGGAGTGCTACATTCTCTCTAATTTATGGGAAGTTTGTTTAAGTGCTTGAGTTTCAGAACTAAACCGAGGAAAACTTCTAACCCAAGTAGTTTTTTGTCTGAGGGCAAATGAGTCCAAAGAAGATCTTCACAAATCAGCAGAGCTATCGACAAGCTGATTCAGCTGAGAGGGGCTATAATTAATAATAGAGTTTTTAATGAGCCAAGACACTGAATTTATGGCAGCAGGAATGGCCTCTTCAAATGAAACCACAGCACTGTTGGATAGAATTCTACTCTTTACTGTTTGATGACAAAAAGTTAAAATTCTAAGAACTAAGACATGATCAAATAACAGAGGGTTTTTGGAAAAGACTTTTAGGTTATTACTATCGAGGCCGTTGGCTAGAACAAAGTTGAGAGTGTGGTTAAAACAATGGGTAGCTTCAAAAACAGCCTGAGTAAAACCAACTGAGTCTATCAAGGACATGAAAGCAGAGCTAAGGCTAACAATTTCTTTGTCAACAGGGATATTAAAATCACCAATATTTTTTCAGTGCTGAGAACTAAGTTTGATATAAACTCAGAGAATTCCGATGAGACTTCAGAATAAGGGCCTGGAGGACAGTAAATTAAAGTAAATAAAACTGGCTGGCAGGTTTTGAAATCAGTATGAGATAAGTTAAGAACAAGGCTTTCAAAAGAAGTGTAACTATTCTTGGTCTAGGATTGACAAGGGACGAAAATGATAAATAGCTGCTACACCAACACCACATGTGTCTTTTGGTACATGAGTATTTAAATTAAAAGAGTGGATTCATTTAAAATGACATATTCCTCCTAGCAGCCACGTTTCAGTTAAACGAAATAAATCAGTGTGTTTTTTTGATACAGGATCATAAACCAATAAAGGTGAGAAGGTAGAAGAGAGAGGACAGAGGAGATATGACTTTAAGAGCCATGAGACATCCCCTCATTTGATATGCCATGTAAGATGACGTCTGTTTGTGGCATTGGGGACAGATGTGTATGTTATCTGATTTTTTTCTGCAAATTTCTATGATTGGTAAAAAAAAAAAAAGTTGACAGTTTAAGGGGAAAATAAGTTATTATTAAGTTAATAAATGATTCTGTTCAGATTAACTGATGATATTAATAGTGTTTAATGAAACTCTGTATTTTGTAATCACGGATACTGTAAGGATGTATCTGCAGCCCTGAAAATTATTAACTTGGTTTTAAATTCAGTAAATCCTGATTTTTATTAATGATCAGCCCTATAATAAACCTCATTAAATGATGAATGTATGAAGTGTTTCCAGATGAAAAAAGACCTTACCTCGCTTAGGGTTTAATTCAGTTCTTAACAATATCAACAGAAGATAAAGTAAAATGTTTCTCATGAAGTGCCTCTGTTTAAATTGTGCTCCTTTTGAAATAAAGATATGAATTATGGATAGACATCAGCGATTTAAAAAACAAAGCATATAAACTCTGTACACTTATTTTCAATGGAAATTCAAATCAAAATCCTCTAACGTTTGATGGTGTGCAATCACTTAAAGGTGCAGTGTGTAGAATTTGGCATTTGAGCGACATCTATCGTTCAGATTCTAGAATGAGCCCAACCGTAACCAAAACGTCACATCGCTGAGCAACGGAAGCCTGTGAAGACCAAAAGGGATCATGAACACGGCATCATTTACTAAAGTGACAAGGTTTATAATCATTATTTTTATAGATTATCGGTCAGTTGTTGTCCTCTCTCCTCTTTGCCTGCATTCCAGGTAGATTTCAGAACCGGCGGACAGATTCACGTTTCGTTCTTTTTGTCCCTAAAATCCACCCGTAGACAACATGGCAGATTGTTATGTCGGCCTACATGAACGCGACCCGCAGTAATGTAAATTTTTTGAAGCTTTTTCTAACTAAATAAAAATAAAACCAACGTTTTTTGGGGATGATTGTGCTGCTATTTTGACGGACTTTACTTACAAATAGAAACATTATATCCTATATTTACCGTTTCTGTTTGGCGAAATGCTGCCAAATTCTACACACTGCACCTTTAAGTGATCTGTTTACCATCTGCTTTAAAGTCCGTTTTTATTAAAGCCTGCTCTGCTGCAGCATCCAATCAGGGAGTAACACCAAGCAAGTGGGTGGTCGAAAAGGTTATGTGGAGGGAGCTGTCATGCATCCTCAGGTTAGAGCTCCTCAGATTTTCCCTCCTATCCTCTGTCATCTATGTGCTAAAAAGAGCTCCAGGACTATCCTCAACATGATGTGCTTGTAACTACTTCCAGATTGACCAAGGACCAAGCTGAGAGGAAACTGCAAATGAGGGAACTGGGAAGCAGCAAGTGTGTGAGTCCAAGAGGGGTTGAGATCCTTAAAAAACAAGAACGATGGGGGCACACTGATGTGGCATGAAACATCCCCCAGAAAAAATTACAAAATGACCTAAAGACATGTGCACACGTTTTCCAGCCTGAAAGATACCACAAAAGTCATGTATTGGGATATTTTTGTCATTATGAAAATTGACTAAGGAGTCAGCGTCAGTTTTTTGTTGTTGTTTGTTTGTTTGTTTGTTTGTTTGTTTTGGGGGGGGGAATTGGCAACCAAAAGGAAAAGTCATTTTTAACCCTTAACCCATTTATGCCCAAATTTTTTTCAGAGTCGTAAGGCATATAATTTTATCAGTTGAGTCCCTCTAAATCATGTTATGTATTTCTTTATACCATTTTGTACTTTGTTTAAAAGAAAATAGCATTTTTATAACCGGCAACAATTGTTGCCAGTAGTCACACAGCTTGTCGCTAGGTCAATGTCACCTAATAATAGTAATAATAATAATATAGTAATAACAAATAACAAAAATAGTGACAAATTATATACTATCATATATAACAATTAACAAAAGAATAATATAGTCATAATAAATAATAACAAATTATAATTTTAATTATAATATTATAATTTTGTTACAGAATTTAAAAAAAGTGTCTTTGGTGGAACATTTCTAAGTGCAGTGTTTAGTATGGTGATGGCTTTTGGGGTAAGAACATGCGTGCATCCTTAAGATAAAAAATAATAATAATAACAATAACACCCTTCTTAGCTTGTGCAAATTACATGCTCACATGGGTGCGTAGCATACCCAGTTCATGCTTTCATATCAGACCATATGGTAATAAATTTACATTAGGTTTCTAAAGAGACAAAGGGCTTTAAATGCTCTCATGCAACAAGGTGTTGGATTTTTTTAATGATACAGCACTTCAGTACATAATTTTAAGAGAAATTTACAATTTTGAGTTATTCCATTTCCAAAAAGACCAGTTGCGAACAAACTGCCTGCTGGTCTGCAGTGCTCATATTATAATAACAAAAAGGTTGAGGGGGTGGAGATGTAAAACAAACAAAAAAAAATGTAAAACTGTACATGGATACCAATGGATATTATCATCCTAGAAAGGTAGCTAATGATCATGTTTCAAACCTTGGTTCCCCCTGTATAGAATTCAAAACAACAAACAATTTGACCTGGTTTCTTTATTCATAAATAACCATGAATAATCTCCAACAGGTTAAAACAACAAAACGTTTCAAATATTGAATTCACAGAATGTCATGCATGTTCTAAGTTATTTTTCTAAGTTATTTTTGTTATTTTATGAAAATTGCTTACATATATAGCATACCGGGGGGAAAAGTGTGTGTGCGTTTGTGTGTGTGTGTGTGTGTGGGGGGGGGGGGGGGGGGGGGGGGGGGGCGGCTGTAGGCGTGAGCATTGGCTATGGCTAATGTAAGTAACAGAGAAAGATGGCTCAGCAGCTAGCAAGAAAATTATTTATAGTAACGTATCAAAATCCTATAGACACAGGCCTTGAACAACTGTGAATTTATTTAGCTTGGAAGAGTATTCTAAGAGGACTCAAATGCGCCAGTGTACCTCATTCTACCGTTTGAAATAAGTAAATTATGAGAAGTCCTGCAGACAGTGTTTTCCTTTAGAAAGCGACAAGCTATGTGCCCACTGGCAACTTTTGTTGCCACTCACAGAAATAAGCCCATGAACAAAAAAATATTTATCCCAGGTAAATTTTTTTGGGGGAGGGTTACTCTAGAGACTTGAATGATTAAATAATTATAAATATGTTTTGGGGGAAAGCATTAGAAATTTATGAAAATGACCTCTTTCCAGGATGATTTGCATCTGCCATGTGTTCCGCCGGAGGGAGCAGGAAGCAGATGATGTCATGTGACAGGAACCACTTGGAAACTATTTTTTATAAACCAGAATCTTTATCTAAGTTGTCTACTAACGCATAAGTGGAAAAAGTTGCATTAGTACAGTTGAGATTTTTTGTTGTGAGTAGAAAATGACAGTGATACACTTTGGCAACAATTGTTGCCGGTGGGGCAAAATGGGTTAAGAGTCTAAGCATTTTGGGGTTTTTTTTGGCCAACCTGTTAACTTTATTCACAGAAAGTAGATTTCTCAAAGATAATTGGTGTTGTTTGTTTTTGGTTTTTTTTCTTATTATGCAACTAAAGTTATTGTTGGAATTTAGGACCAGAACTTTCAGGGGAATCAAGAAAACAGGAGAGAAACCTTTCAAAAATTCCAATTACAGAAAATCATGTGCCATTGTCACATTTATTGTAATCATTTATTTATACTCTTTGATCATTTAGTAATTAAGGCATTTTAGATTTTTAGGTCGACTCTCAGTTGTAAGTTAAAACTTCTGTATGTGTTATGTTCTGACTGTGTTTATTATCTGATGTCTGGGTCCCTACTTCAAAGCCCTGGCTAGCATTTGTGGAGTCCCCTTTCACAAATGATTTTTTTCATGAGAACTTAAGATTGTATGCACTTTTTTTAAAAAATTTTTGTGAATAAATGAGTAAATTGATTGACTGTTTGACTGATAACATGATGTCTTAAATTAAACAACCTGATATTATAATCATATCCTCTTGGTTTTACACCTCTTGTGATTTTGCTTTTCATTTTTACTTTGTGAATTTCAGTTGGTTCAAACTAAAGAAATGTGATTCATTTTAAGATTAAAAGGCTTTTAAGACTTCACTGATGATTTTTCTACCCATTTGTAAACCACCACAATATGCACACAGAATTTAAACAGGAACCTTAACTACTTGCCTAACTTTGTCTTTGATTTTTTTCTCATTATAAAATTTTCATGATTCTTGGCATGCTCTTATTTTTATGTGCGTCTTTTATATATCTGTGTTTTCGCTGAGCAGAAATGAGACCTTACAAGTTGTAGCACTGTATTTTTCTGTTGTTTCTTTAGTGTTTTAGAATAGAGAAGCTTCTCTCGTATAGAAACAGAAGAGCTATGTGATGCCATGTTTTCTTTTGGTATATTCTATTATATAAACTTTAATCCACACATTGCTCTGAGGGAATAATGGTCCAATGCTCCTCGTAGCCCCAGTCCTTGTTAAAACCACATTCCTTTCATAGGCACTCGTGATTTAGATTAACATGCACTTTCTAATTAGGAGTCTGCCTCTTTTTCTAGAACTGTGTGCAATTGTTAAGTTGGTGCAGTTGCAAGTGCCACACTTGTATTTATTACAAACAAGCTAAAACATCTTGCTTATGACACAACTTTGTTTTATTACAGGGGACTGAGTAGATATAAGACTTCAAGAATCTCAAATATTGCATCATTGATGCATTTACCTAAGATGCATGACCAATAACGGTCAAAATTAAAGTTGGTCACTGTGTGGTGTAAATAATATCATAGTGTGCACAGAGGATCTCAAACTTAGTTTGTAACTACTCATTATCCTGCCATAATTCAGAACCTGGGCTGGACAGAGGAGAAAATTAGCTGAGTAGGTAACCCAATACAAGGTTTATTTATGAAGAAAGAGTTTAAACTCTGAAAATATTCAATGGCCCACAACATGAATTTATAAACATTACTGTTTGCACCAAGTGACTTTTTGCATGACACAGATAAACATATGTAACACTGCAGAGAGAATATAAAAACTGAAAACAAGCAAGATTTAACTCCATATCATCAATGTTTGCATTTAAGACTTTATAATATCTTTAAAGGCCATTATATCTCGCTAAAATAAAGCAACCACCTGAACATTTTCAAGGCCCCGTAGAAACTGTAGAAAAGGTTCATCAAACCCTACAAAAGTCGTAATGATACCCAAATAATTTAAAACCCAATGTCTTATGAACTGTGGCTCAAACACTCCTGGGACTTACATTATTCTTGCTTTCACATTAACAGACTCTCAAATTTAGAGGTGTTTTAAAAGCCTCTAAATGCTGACACAGTAGGCACATTATGTTAACAATCAAAAGGCATAAATGTAGCTTTAATATCTTATTTCTGCTACATAACAAAGAACTTTACATGCTTCCTCTCTTAGCTAATAAAGACATATGCAAGATACAATTCTGTGTCAATGTTCAGGAAAAAAACAACGGAACCAAAGGGTCATGTTTCATTAATTAAAAGTACATTCTGTTTCATTCTAAAAGCTGTGTAAGTGCTTTAAATTTGTGTTGTATGAAGTATTCAAATTATTTTACAAACAGACTTTTCACAGAGAGCAAGAACTTGCTAACATAAGTTTAAAAGGGGGTTTACAAATCTCACAGATCTTCATAATTCTGATTAATTTGCCCAAGGCACAACAGTACTGACTAAATACAGAGATCAAGAACAGTACAGACACAAAACTGACCCAACAAAAAATGTCATCATGAGTAAAAGCACGGTAAAAATACAGCTCCAAAGCATTTTTAACTCTTTTCATCCAACAAAAATGATCAAATAGGAATGAAAAATGGCAAGCATATTAACATATGGATAAAGCATCATACAGTCTTAATTGATAAACTTCACCGAACAAAGAAATTAATCTTAATATTTCATGGTAAGAAGGAGCTCTCAGTACTGATCCAATGACTTTCAGACTTTACAAGTACTAGAGGCACATATTTACATGATGATACAGTAAACGCCTCTGTGATGGTTTCATCTGTGGCAAAGTTTTTTTTCATTCCGTTTTTCACTGCCATGTGATGGCAAGCATGTTGCAGCTGATGTCCCACAGTTTCTGGGCCAAGTCGTCATCAGAGGCAGACCTTGAACACGTTGCAGGGGCACAGTCACTGGGCATGAAAACAGACAGAGAGCGGCTGTTAAACACTGTGTGCTGTATTCTGTACGTACAAAACTGTTGACCCAATTGCACTATCTCCTTTGATAGTCAGCAGGTAGCAACTCTGTATGGAGCCAACATAATAAAAGCTCTTGTATAACCTTTTATTAAAGATACAGTTTGGTGAAGATGAGGTGCGTATGTACCTGAAGTACCCTCCGCTCAGGCTTTCTAGCTGTGGCTCCACGGCGCAGTAGATGGTGGTCTGTGCTCCCTCCACTGTTGTTTTGGTGAATATCCTAAAAATTTTCACTGCCACCTGGATACACTGGTGCTGGTGCCTCCACAGGTCGGATTGCACCACCCCGGGGTGCAGGGAGAACACACTCACCCCTGTACCTGCAAATGAATACAAGCACATGCAGTTATCGCATGCTCTATGATTATGTTAGCATAATCTATATAATGTTTAATTATGTTATTAACATGTACATCCTCTGCTATCATTTGCACATCATTTACACATATTTCTGTGAGACATGAGACTGCAGCTGGATTTCTGACTGGCTTTTTTATAGCTACAGTCTTGTTTTGGAGAATCCATCAGACTGCATGGTCTTCAAATTTCACTGATTTCATACTTTTTGTCATTAAAGAGAGAGAGAACAAAGAGTACACGGGACTGTGGCCACAAACGGCTCTTTTCCAGGGAAAATCTGATCCACATTTCACTGAAGTATGTCCACAGAGGGAGAAAAGGGAACTATATGGAGACAGCTTTAGCAGGCTGTCCAGTAAAAACTAAATGTTTGATATTCTGAGTCACTTCTTGGCAATAACCACAAAGGCTCTCCCTCTCTATAAAAAATATCCCCATAGAAGTTGTGCAATAAAAATCACATCCAAGACATCAAGATGTTCCTAATTAAACGTCTTCATCTGCATGTTTTAACTGAAAACAGGATATCCAGCCTCACCTTGTAACCGTTTAGCAAGGGACCGTGCAAACAACACATTGGCCAGCTTGCTCTGTCCGTACGCCTTCATGGTGTCGTAGCTTCTCTCACTGTTGATGTCATCAAGTCGGATCCCCGTCCAAGTGTGGGCCACTGATGCAACAACAACAATACGAGCCGGGGCTGAGCGCTTAATGAGGTCGAGTAAGAGGTAGGTCAAAAGGACATGACCTGAGGGATGAAACAGAGAAAACAAACACACTTAAGGGCTGATCAAAGTATAACATTTAAAATCTCTTACAACTGCCTAAAAAGACTTTTTGAATGGGTCTGAACAATCTTACCCAGTGGGACATCTATCTAAGAGCATTTTGTTGACTGAAATTCTTTTGACATTATTACTAACTTTGTCTGATGATGGCTGATAAATTAGATTACTCTTTATTTTTAATGTTGCAAAAAGGAAAATGGCCCAATTTTTAAGGGGAAAGAGTGACTTTTTTCAGTAAAACTGCCTAATATGCTCTTTTTTTTAACACTGCATTTTGTTACATCACTAATGGGGCTTGTGTTTTTACTCTACCTTAGCTCAACATACCACAGTAGTTTGTTGAGAGTCCATGTGATCATTTATTTTCATGCATTTATAAACTGAATAGACTTACACTTGATATTATGATGGTGTTTTAAAGTCAGTGAGTACTCATGCTCATTAACCATTATCTCAATATCAATCAAGAAAAGTGAGATTATGATTTTTGCCAGAATCATGCAGCCCTACTGTATTCTGTAACTTTTCACTGTAATCAATCACTTAATAAATCCATTTTTATTTGTATAGTGCCAGTTCATAACAAGTGTTATCTCAAGGCACTTTACAATAGAGTAGGCCATACTTTTGATTTTATAGATACACATATATATGCATCTACACAAATATATATAAAAACATATATTTGTATATACACATGCATAAATACAGAGATGTATCCATTTAGGTCGAGACAAAGGGACTAAAAACGAGAATTTATGACAGCAACAAACCCAGACGCATGAACGCGCACTTCATAAATCTGCTCTTATCACACTTGTTTCTGCTGAATATAGATTCAATCAACCAATCTTTACTTGTATAGTGCTGTATTTGTCTTTGTTGAATATAAATGTATTAAAGTTAAGCCCCTTGAGATGTTGCATTTCATTATTAAGATCCATAAATATCTGTATTTGTATCTCCACTAAGGCATGTTCAATTTAAATGGTGAACTTATAGTTACCTCTGCCACGGAGGTTATGTTTTTACTGGTGCATGTTTGTTTGTTTGTTTTGTTTGTCAGTTTGTTTGTTTGTTTGTTTGTTGGCAAGATTACGCAAAACCTACTGTATGGATTTTGCTTACATTTTCAGGAGATGTTGGTAATGGCCCAACTCAAAATATATTAGATTTTGGTGGTGATCCAGATATTTGTTTGGATACAAAAAATTCTGAAAGCTTGTAACAGCAAATACTACTCATTTCTCCTCAGCTGCTGTGAGGGTGTGGCCCCCTTTACTTCATTATGGAAATTGTAGTTTATTTGCAAACTGGTGTCAACATTTTTAAGTCTTTGTGACTTCATTTCCCAGCTTCCCTTGCAATGTTGGTGGAGGAGCTCTGCACATGCAGAGACATGAGCGGAGACTCAGCCGTCCAATCGGAGGGTGTGGTGATCCGGAATTGAATATTTTACAGGGGTTGTGGAAAAGCCACTGCTGTAACTGAACTGCTTGGCGGAGGTCTGCGCTGTCTGAGTGCTTTTCTAGTTTTGGTTTACAATGAAGACATTTTAGCTGCAGGTGACCTCAAAAGCATTTCTAATTTATAAAAGGAGTTTATGTTTATCTGACAACTTATATTTTTACACAAAAAGCAGCCTGGGGCAGTAACATGGAAAATCAACGAAACTACTCACTGCATTGTGATATTGAATTGAACTGAACTGCTAATTTAATAATCATAATTGAGAAATTAAGTCAGACTCAAAGTTCACCACCTCCTGCACATAACCTGTTCACTGCATGTGGTTGAAAGTTTCCAACATGCACTCCACACAGAGGATAACCCTGCAAATAAAACTAAAGTGGGTTCATCTAATCCAGTGGTCCTCATCTGCTGGGTCAGGTCCAAAAAGTGGGCCATGGGGCTACTTTGGTGGATGCAGTATGCATGCCTGAAGGACAAAAAAAAATACGTCTTTTATTGATGTATGGAAGCCACAAGAGGACATGAGTCTGTATATATTTGATGTTTTGCAGTGATAAAGGATAAGTTCAGCTTTTTCCTTGAAATCTTGCTTTTTAAATCAGTATTTTTGGGAAATAAAGCTGATTTTCCTATGGTGCAGCAAAAGTAACAACCAAAATGTGTGCTTTTGCTGGATTCCAGTTATGCATGCATGTTCCTCCCAGGGCCTTTGTGATGATGCACTTCTCAGATGTGTTTATTTTGTTTATTTTTTGTAATTGACTTTAAGTTACACTTACAAAGTTGGGTCATGATTTAGGTGGTGTAGGGCCCTAAGGCCAGACCCAATGACAACTACTGTTCTAATTACCTGTACCTAATTATCTGTCCATCAGTAGTACATACACACAGTACAGTAAATGATGCAGTAAAATGTAAAGTTTCCATGTTTCATACTGTCAATTGAAATAAATAAAAAATGTCCGGGCAGCTCAAAAAACATGCCCACCATGTACTTTTTTCTTCTTCTTCTTGAAAACAGCAGTTATCGAGCCATGTGACAGTTGGAACTATAACACTGAATGAGACATCACCTCATGCAGAGCCGACAGAATTCCTACACTGCTGGTGTGTTTCTCATGTACAAATATAGAGCTGTCACTGCATTGGCAGGCTTGTACGAATATAGCTTGTGTTAGGATACTGTTGGCCTTCACGCAGAGCTCCCATAAAGCACCATTAATATATACATAGATGTAATTCTCCCTGCCTCTCAGAAGAACTTTTCACAAAGCAATAGTTTGAATTTCAACTGTTAACTGCAAATAAGATCATATTGTGCTACAATCTAGGAAAATTCAGTTCAAGACCCTAAATAAATAATGTGCATCATAGGTTTGTTATGCAAGTGAAGACCATGCCTGCAACCACCGGGCCAATTTTCAGTCATCAAAGAGGCCACAAGGCACATAAAATAACAGGTAACCCTGCCTTTTACAGTCCACTTCTTACCAGGTATTTACCTGGTAATAAGAAAGTAATTGTGGAAAATTATTGATAATAAGGAGGAAATTACATAGAAAGTACAGCTGAAATTATAAGAAAAAAGCTCCACTATTACCATGAGATTCGGCTGACTACCAAGATCTGACCTGTTAAGAGTGGTAACTAGGCAGATATCAGTGTGTAAATTACCAGGTGTTCAGCAGGTAATAAAATGGTAATTTTTCAAGAATTACTGGAAAATATCACTGGTGATAAGACCGTAATTGCACTGAAATTACGAGGAAAATCCTCCACTAATTTGGCCAAGTACCATGTAGTTCTGACTGGATTAGGATTATAATAATTTATAAATTCAAAGAAACAAGAAACCTTTTTATGGAATCATCTATTACCCATTCATTACAAATAACCAATGTTGTTATTGGGGGTTTACATTGTACAATGAATTCTCAGTTACAATACCATCCTAATCAAGTCAGAACGACATTGTACTTGGCCAAACATATTGATAACTAGTAAAGGATTTTCCAAGTAATTTCAGCGGTGCTTTCACCTTCTTATCACAGTGGTGTTACCCAATAAATACCAACAAATTACCATTTTTTTCCCACCTAAATACCTGGTAACTCACATACTGCTATCTGAGTTATTATCATTTTATTTAAGACAAGACCACATGGTATGTAGCTGAATTTCATTGTAAAAGTTTTTCCTTGTAATTTCTGCTGTACTTTATATGTATTTACCTCCTTACCATCAGTGTTGTTATCCAATAATTACCTGCAGTTACCATCTTATTACCATGTAAATACCTGGTAATAAGTGAACTGTAAAGTGAAGGGTTGCTAAATTATATTTCAGATGATAAAAAAAAGTAGTAATGCTTAGGACTATGCTTTAGGCCTGTGGGTGCATCTGTCCAGTGTTCTAAAATCACATCCACTCACAGGAAAAACAATCCTTTCTACTTATTCATAATGCCTCAGACTCATAATGGAGGGTCCTCTGTCTCCTCTGCTGGACCTGTCAGCTCTACAGGTTTGGGCCACCAGAGACAGAAGAAATGTTTGGAATTTTTAATTGACACATTATGCATAAAAACACACAATTTGACCTCCTCAGGCCATAGTTTCGGTGTGTGATTTGACATTTTTGTTTGAATCCTTCATTTATGTTTCAGGCAACTGATTGTTGCAATAAGTCGCTGATGCTGAATCTTGCTCCTTAAAAAAAGGTACTGTATCAACCCGCGTGGTCCAGATTGTTACTTTAAAAACTTTGAAAAAAATGGGTCAATCAACTGACACATTAAATTCAGATTAAGATACTTTTTCAAATGGTTACTACAAAACCCAAAACCAGTGAAGTTGGCACGTTGTGTAAATCGTAAATAAAAACAGAATACAATGATTTGCAAATCCTTTTCAACTTATATTCAATTGAATACACTGCAAAGACAAGATATTTAATGTTCGAACTGAGAAACTTTATTTTCTTTTGCAAATAATCATCAACTTAGAATTTAATGGCAGCAACACATTTCAAAAAAGTTGGCACAGGGGCATTTTTACCACTGTGTTACATCGCCTTTCCTTTTAACAACACTCAGTAAACATTTGGGAACTGAGGAGATCAATTTTTGAAGCTTTTCGGGTGGAATTCTTTCCCATTCTTGCTTGATGTACAGCTTAAGTTGTTCAACAGTCCGGGGTCTCCGGTGTTGTATTTTACGCTTCATAATGCGCCACACATTTTCAATGGGGGACAGGTCTGGACTACAGGCAGGCCAGTCTAGTACCCGCACTCTTTTACTACGAAGCCACACTGTTGTAACACGAGCAGAATGTGGCTTGGCATTGTCTTGCTGAAATAAGCAGGGGCGTCCATATGTTGCTTGGATGGCAACATATGTTGCTCCAAAACCTGTATGTACCTTTCAGCATTAATGGTGCCTTCACAGATGTGTAAGTTACCCATGCCTTGGGCACTAATACACCCCCATACCATCACAGATGCTGGCTTTTGAACTTTGCGCCTATAACAGTCCGGCTGGTTCTTTTCCTCTTTGGTCCGGAGGACACGACGACCACACTTTCCAAAAACAATTTGAAATGTGGACTCGTCAGACCACAGAACACTTTTCCACTTTGCATCAGTCCATCTTAGATGAGCTCGGGCCCAGCGAAGCCGGCGGCGTTTCTGGGTGTTGTTGATAAATGGCTTTCGCTTTGCATAGTAGAGTTTTAACTTGCACTTACAGATGTAGCGACAAACTGTAGTTACTGACAGTGGTTTTCTGAAGTGTTCCTGAGCCCATTTGGTGATATCCTTTACACAGTGATGCCAGTTTTTGATGCAGTACCGTCTGAGGGATCGAATGTCACGGGCATTCAATGTTGGTTTTCGGCCTTGCCGCTTACGTGCAGTAATTTCTCCAGATTCTCTGAACCTTTTGATGATATGACGGACCGTAGATGATGAAATCCCTAAATTCCTTGCAATAGCTCATTGAGAAATGTTGTTCTTAAACTGTTCGACAATTTGCTCACGCATTTGTTCACAAAGTGGTGACCCTCGCCCCATCCTTGTTTGTGAATGACTGACCATTTCAGGGAAGCTGCTTTTATACCCAATCATGGCACCCACCTGTTCTCAATTAGCCTGTTCACCTGTGGGATGTTCCAAATAAGTGTTTGATGAGCATTCCTCAACTTTCTCAGTCTTTTTTGCCACTTGTGCCAGCTTTTTTGAAACATGTTGCAGGCATCAAATTCAAAATGAGCTAATATTTGCAAAAAATAACACAGTTCACCAGTTCGAACGTTAAGTATCTTGTCTTTGCTGTGTATTCAATTGAATATAGGTTGAAAGGGATTTGCAAATCATTGTATTCTGTTTTTATTTACGATTTACACAACGTGCCAACTTCACTGGTTTGGGGTTTTTTACAATGAACATCTTCTTTTAATCATCCTGAACTAAAAACAAGTGAGAGAGAAAACACCTTCAGCAGGTGAAGATGTTAGTTTCTGAGACCATCAGTCATTCAGCTTGCACCCTGACATGAGAAGCACACAAGCAGAAAGCCTGACTGCTGCTCTGTGTCAAAGGCCCTTTTTACAACGCATGTTTCTGTGCCAGGGCTGCTTGATTTTGACAAAAATCATTTTTACAAGGTTTTTATTGACATTGAGATAACTATAATGAAACATGATTACTGATTTTAAAACAGGCACCAGATGATTTTATTGACGGTATCTGTTTCTGACACTATCATTTTTAACATTAAAGAACATGAAACACTTAGAAATATACTTGTAGAAATACACATGCCTCAAAATAATGTGTCTAATAATAATGGAAAAATAGAAAAATACTTCAACATGTCAGTTGACACAGTAATTTTGACTACTCGATTTTCACAATTGTTGGAGTTAGTAATTGAAATCTCAGTGAGAATGTGATTAACTGCCCAGCTCTAATCTGTGCTGGATTTGCTGTCATTGTGCCTTAAGGCGTCCACATTGATACCACAAGGATGTGACTTTGATGTCAACTCGCAGTGCAATGCAGCTTTGGATGAGCATAAGGCCCTGTTTACACAACAACTTTTCACCAGAAATGGAAAGGTTTTTCCTTTGTGCTTTAAAAAACCATCCACGTCCACATGGAGACGCAAGAACGACTGAAAACGCAGTAGCGCGCAGGCCAGGGCAGTAGATGGCGATGTAGGTTTGTCGGAAAACAGCGGTGTTACAACACACGTAAGAGGAAGACAAACTTTTTGCAAACAACAATGGTGAGTGGACACACGAAGACGCAGGAGTTTCTTGTCTTGACATCAAATGTGTCTGGATAGTTTTGTCTGGATAGCAAACAGAGCACAGCAAACAGCACACATATTGCTCGGTAGACGGCGAAGCTTTTGTTGTTCCTGGTATGCGACGTCAGCGTTTCACCCTGAAACGCTAAATCCCGTCTACACAGAGCTGGACATCGATACTTTTTGAAAACTCTCCACTCTGGACCCTGGTTTCAAAAGTTTGCGGAGTCAGGCATTCCAGGTACAATTCTCGTGTAAACAGGAGGTGAAAACGCAATGAAAACTCTCTGTTTTCGTTGTCGTGTAAACAGGGCCTAAGAGAGCAAAGCACAGCAAACTTCACATAAACACAAAGGCAGACACACAATGCTGTGCTCCCCCACTGGCTTCCTTTTTACCTAAGTCATGCCTCTGATATCACATTCACTGACGGAACAGAGATGGGGGTGAACTCAGTCCCCTAATCAATCTGTCAAATATTCACAATAAAGGCAACTCATGGGAGTTTAAGTGTGTCAGCTTGAAATGGCACACAGAATGAGGCGGATGTGGCACAAGTCTGGATTTATAAGTTATTTTCCTTCACCAATCACTTTGTTACAATAGTTTTAATAACCCGCCTGCCACTTTAGCTGATAGCTTGTGCTAATTTACCTAGTATTGCATTGCATACCAACACCAGGGAGGCAGAATTAGGCTTTAGGAACCCAAAGGTGTGCATTCTTAAGCAGAGAAAATGTTGTTTGATCGTCTTATTTAGAAATTAATTACAGACGTTTAGAAAAGTAGTTATGAAAAACAATTCAATTTCATATTCATGTGTGCTCTTGATTAACACTGTGGAGCGACTCTATACATTCACATTTGAACTGTGAGGCAAACTTGCTTTCCTTACCATTGTTCTCCATTTCCTGCTTCATTGTTGAACATGCCAAAGTTTATCTGCACATGTAGCGGATGTTTTTGAATTTAAGGAGCGTAATAGCTGAATGTATGGACTCACGTGTACACATGGAACATGTGGGATAACAAAGTGTTTCTTCCTCTGTCGGTCTGTGACAAAAATACCCTTGAGGAATACATGGTCTGTAAGTGAGATGTTCAACAAAGAGGAAGCTCACACAGCTCCAGGAAAGCACAAACACTGGGTTGTTGTTCTTGTCTGCCTGTCTTCAGCAGATCTACAAAGTGCTTGAATCTTTTTCAACTGATATATTTTTTTATTCCGTAGTAGAAAGACGATCTCTACATCTATCAGCAATAATCATCTATCATTGCTATATAACAGACATAAGAATAATGTACTTTATTAAAAAAAAATAAATGAACAAAATGTAAAAAGAAGTACATTTTAGGATAAAATTAAAAATTAAAAATAAAAACTGAGAATTACAAGTTGACACAAATTGAAGGCACTTTTTAAATTTGTTTCTATCAGCTCTAGAGGTTGAAAATGGATTGTAGCCGTTCTTTGTCGAGCTTATCCATTTACAGAGATGATTAACTCATAATTGTTCAGAGCTTGTATGTCATTGTAAGGGACACTGCTCTGCCTCTTTACTGTTGTCAATATTAAGTGTTTACCTGTACAAACAAAGCCTGTTAGTACAGACTTACATACATCTTGGACTACAAATTTAACACAAACAGACCCCAGAACAATAAACATGCTCATACGTAGGACTCCTGTAAACACATGATTCATTATGCAGAATCTGCAAATCAGATTAGTAGGAAAATAACACGACTTACCCAAATGATTAACACCGAACTGCATTTCAAAGCCGTCCACAGTCTTGGAGTAGGGACACATCATGATGCCTGCATTGTTTATCAGGATGTTTACTTGTTTCTCCTCTAAAAAAATCAACACAAACAATCAAATTCATATTTATCACATGGCAAAGAAAAATCTGGGGTCCAATATAAACTATGGTGTGTCAGCTACCTTTGTTGATGTGATCTGCAAATGCTCTGATGGACTTGGTGTCAGAAAGATCCAGCTTCCTTACAACCAAATTCTCATTCCCCGTGTCCTCTAATATATCTGTTCGAGCCTCCTCTGCCCTTTCCAGGTCCCTGCACGCCATGATGATACGAGCACCTTACAAACAAGGGACACAGGCAAAGTATGACAAATGCCAAGCTCAACGCTGGAGGCAATGTGGCTGCCCAGCAGCAAATCACTGACACATTTTCGAGGAATGTCAATACATTTAGAACTATTGGACAGAAATACTAAATGCAATACAGACAGCTTTCTAGGCCACATTACACTTTGACTGCAAGTCAAACATTTTAATCACATCTCCCACTGTAGTAACCGATACTGACACACATTTTCTCGACATACAGTGCTCTCACAAAAAAGATAGATGACACAGATTTAACCCACAATAAAGAACTGGATGAATGTGGTCCAAGGTCACTGTCTATGTAAAACTATGGCTAGAAAAGTCCAGACTACATTGGAAAACTTGGTGCAACATGTAAAACCTTTGCAACCATTTTGTGTTATCTACTTTATTTCATATTTTGTCTTCATATTTAATCTTAATCACTTTCAGTCATGCAAAAGTTACCACTGCAGTTAACAGGAATATTTCCTTTTATTTGTGTCAAATTCAACCTGGACGTCCTTGCTTAGTCTTCTTTTTGCTCTGTATCATTATGTGGCCTTTTTAAAACAATTAATATATTTTACACTTTGTGATTGAAGTCAGTTCTTACATCATCTGAAGTTGAAATATGTTTTTTTTGTGTTCGTTGAATGTTTCTATTATGCCCAATCTGTGAAGCACTTTGGTCAGCTGAGGCTGTTTGTAATGTGCTATCCAGATAAACTAGGCCCACATCAACTAGCATTTTAGTCAATAAAATGTTAGTATGATGTGGGACCGTCATTTTGTGGTGGCTCAATACTGATTTCATAGCAGGACACCAAGTGCCAATGCCCTCCCAAGATTGGGAAGGTGACACAGACATGAGAGAGTGGCACATGCATATGGACAGTGACATTTGAAAGGTCCCACCCTATGTAAAATATACTTTTAGTATTTGAGAGTAAAGATGTGGGTGTGAGTGCTGCACTGAGACAAGGTGTGTAATGAAATTAAGACAGAATCTGGTGTTTTAAAATTCTTTATTTTAGCAGGGATAAGTCATGTCAATGCATTTTGATTCATCAGAATCTAGTCTTCAGTCTTCATTCTATTTTGGAGGTCTAAGGTCAAGGCTCATGTCTATCTTTTGCTGGTCAGCACAATCTTGATAACACAATATCACAAGACTGTTTCAGGGGATTTTCTTCAAACCTTTCACAAATGTCCACCATCGTTCATCGGTCAAAAGCATTAACCGTATAAAGAACTGGACAAGCCAAATGATGTCAGTTGTTTGATCATCAGGAGTCTTTGAAACGTTGTTGTTGCCAATCTGTGGATGTAGCCATGGTCAGAGACAAAGAGGTCGAGTTAAAGCAGGACTTAAGGCCATCTGACCAATAGCGACTCAGAGCGGACTTGTAGCTGTGTAAATCATGTTCCTTATTACCAAAACAGGAAATCCTCAAGGGAATATAAGAGGCCACATACAAAAATAAAACATCCCCATACAGTTGGAGCCCTTTTAGATGTATTAGATATTTAGGCCAAGGCTGTTTGTTGAACCAGGCAGTAATAATGTTTATTTAGCCTGTTAAAACTGTCCATTCCTCACACACATTCATTTAACCTCCAGGTTTCCTGCAGCCAGCCTCAAGCAGACACTTCAGGAACAACAGCTTTGGGCACTTCTGCATTGGCTTGATTTTTCAATACCAGGCTGCCACTAAGTCAAAAGTCAAGGTCATCGAGTCTCCTGATCCTCTTTAGCTCTTGAATGCAATACTTCAGGAAAGCTTTGGAGATTTCTATCAAACTTTGTACATATGTCTTTTCAAACTATCAGATAAACTAATACAAATTTGGAAGCCAAATGTCAAAAGGTTACTGAGTGACATTTTCTTGTGAATAGATATCTTAAAAATACTTTGAATTATTTCTTCAAATTTTGTGCACGTCCACTTTGTCTTAAGTTTGATCTGAAAGGATTTTGAGGAACAAAGGTCAAATTACTTTGGGTCACTTATCATCTTCTGTTCAAAACATCATTCAGGGATTTCTGTCAAACAAATGATATGTTTGGGGGGTGGGGGGATGAATTGTTTCAGTATTTATTGCTTTTACTGTTTGTATTTATCTTGTGTAAAGTACGGAGTCTACAATGTATGAATGTGCCATACAAATAAAGTTGAATTGAATTGAATTGAATACAGTGTTATGACATTCATTAACAATTAGCTGAAGCTCATATAGTTATAAAGGGAAGGTTCACCATCAGTATTTCCTTTTTTGCACGTGTATAGCCCACATCTTATAAAGTTGTCTTTTATGTCCTTGTCAAAAGCTAAGTGTTACTGTTTAAAGAGAGCCTGTGTTAAGTGGAGACTTTCAGCCAGCAGAAAATGTTGAAGATTGAAAGTTTTATAGGAAATACATTTCCATTGAGCATATCACTAAAACTGTATCTGATGTGTATTTGTGGCCTGGTGATTATAAAGACAAACATTTTAAACATCTCTATTGCAGTGAAAACCACAGACACATCCTGCTGACAGTCAGCAGACAGCACATCTACTTTTTTGACAGTAACACTCAGCTTTACATGAATCCTAATTATACAAGAATATCTAAATCTTAGCATTTAATGGCCTGGATAGACCAGAAAGTACAAAAGTCTGCTTCATGAAGATGTCTGTCTACTGTAACTTTGTCTGTTCTGATGGTTGATCCACTGAGCAAACAGAAAGCATTGCTATAAAACTCTTCCCATGTTGCCAAGGATTAGCTCGTCACTGTAAGCCAACTTGTTTTCTGCTGACAAACAAGAGAAAGCTTCCAGATGGTCCAGATCTACTGGATGTGCACTTGAGTACAAGCTGCTGGCAAAGCTTGTGCCACCAGTCAGGCTGCACCCACAAAATACATCACCACTGCTTCAAACATCAAAATGGTCTATAGCAGTAAAGTTTTCAGTACTGCTATTGTGACAGCTTTAGGAGGTCACAGAAAATAAAGTAAAGCATTTAAAAAAGCATGTTGTGTTAGAGCATGTTCATAAACAGAATAATCCTTCAGACTTGAGTAAGGCACCTCCAACCCTCAAGTACAGTTTTATGATACAGCAGCACACAGACATATTTTCAGTCATCCATTACAGTAACTCAATTAGGCTAATGAGGCATAAATTCTCAAAACTACAAAATCTTTGCTCATTTGTAGGCACACAAAGCTACCTTCACCAATTAAAGAGGGAGCACCTAACTCTGGGTGTGTGTGCTCTGACTCTCTAATGTTCTCTAAACTCTCATTCATTTAACAGACCCCTCCGCTCACACAGACACAAGACCCTCTCAGCTGTGTCATTCTCACTCGCCTCTGACGCAAACCACACCGCTTTCCCCTTAATGAGCCCAGAAAAGAGGGCATGGACTGCAAAAACACAGTCACACAAACTAAAAATGCATGCCCCCACAAACAAACGCTTTAAAGAGAGACAACTCTCCCCCCACCCCAACCACAACATTGAGACACCCACACACACAAAGTAGCTGCTTTTCCCGGCAATTATGAAAGAGGAGAGCCATTAATCAGCTGGAGCGGAGCATCTCTATCCCATCAGTCTTTGTTTTTCCCCTGCTGTTCCCATATGGCAAAACAAAATTGTTCCCACATTTTCCTGTAAGCCAAGTGCGATCCATTAAAAACGCATTAAATAAATGTTGAGAAGTGAGGACTATTCTGCGTGAAGTTCAAGATTATGCAGGAGAGGAGTACACAGTGTTCTGCATGCATAAATAATGTTAGTATGCAGACATAAAATGCAAATAATAACTTCAGTCCTGCCCTGCTGGTGAACAGATGCACTAAAATCTTGACAGGGTTTACCCATTTCCCTTTTTGAATTTTACCTTTTTTTTTTTTGCAAAAATAAAGATTGAATTTGGGAGATATTAGATTTCGCTGATTCATTGCCTTCTGCAAACATAATAATTTTAGTCACTGTTTTATAGATTCTTATTCAACAGTATCAAGTTTTATGATGCTAAAAGATGCAGAAGGAAGAACTGGTTCATTTTAATTTTTTCTATTTGTGATAAATGACTGTCTTTGCCCAATCAGACATCTAAAAATAAAAGCTGGTTTTCCTTCTGTTTTCCAAATAAAAGCTTCTATTTGCAACATGCACACTCCTACCTGCAAATGTTCTTAAAATCTGACAGGGAAGCATGCACCAATATGGAAACTAAATCAAACCTACAGAGACAGCTTTTTCCACTATTCCTGCTGTGCTCTTGCATGTGTGTACTATATGTGTGTGGGTGTTAGTGGGTCTGTCTGGGTGCACCCTCCCATCTCCCTTTGTTTCCTGTCTGGCTCAGGAGGGGAGCAGACCCTCACAATGCTCCCTCTGTCCCCGTGATGCCTCATCTGTCTTCCATCACTCGAACTGCTGAAGTGTTAAACAGGAAGCTAGTCTCGGTCCACACAGCCTCAGTCCTTTTCTTCTACTTTAAATGTTTGCATGGGTTAAAAACAAGTTAAAGGTCATGGTATGCTGAGGTCATAAAAACAGTCGATGCTGGCTGATATTCCCACAGTAATGTACGCGGTGTATGCAAAGTTAATCAGCAAACAAGTAGGATTAAAACCTGATTGTATGGTGGGAGTCTGAGGCCAATGAGCACTCTGAGAGATCATGCTTTGTAGCTTTAAACCACCCACGTATAAGAGGTGCTTAACTCCAAGGGAAAAGGGAGGGTTTTTTTTAAGTCACAGTGGGAAAGTGAGAGAAAACTAAACACATCGCTGTGGCTGTGCCAGAAATAGAGCGATGCAGGTGGTGACACACACTTTGAGCTGGACAAGCAGTACCTCGTCTTGCAAGGTCCCTGGCGGTTTCTTTGCCGATACCAGTGTTGGCTCCGGTGATAATGACTGTTCTGCCATCTAATCTCTCCTCAGATGACCACTGGTTACAGCAAACAGTCCTGGAGAACACACAGCAAGCAAAGCATCAATACAATATCACACTTGTGGATATTCTTCCTTATTAATAGATTCTTGCCCTTGCTATGTGAGAGTAAAACAAGGTAACTTTGAGTTTTCTTCAGAATCAATTGATCATCTTCCTTTCTGTCTTTATTTATGTCTATCAGTCTATCTGTCTGTCAGTCTATTTATATATCATTTATCTACAGCATATATCTGTCTATCTGTATGCACTTTATCTATCTGCCTGTCTGCAATAAATGGAAACATCTTGAATTGCATAGAAATACAATTACTTATAGTAAAAAAAAAAGCAATTCCCTCAAAATAACTGGGGCAATCTTTAATCCCACCTGGTATTGGCACCATAATCTGCTTTGTGAAATTCAAGTTCAGCCTGAAATGTGATCCTTTGTGGAGTTTAACACAAAAGTGCTGTAATTTAAGATATATTTGAGAAAATAACGGGACTGAAATTCATAAAACCTGATGACATAGACTCCTTATCATAAACACATTTGGTAAATTTGGTATTTTTCAAGCATGCTTCATTTATACTCCGCCATATATTGAATGTGTTTAAACACTGTAGTTGTAATATAGTAGTAAAATTAATTTCTTCATTACACCAAGAAAGAATTAAAGATAATGTTATGCACAAACTAATTTCAATAGATT
This sequence comes from Cetoscarus ocellatus, assembly GCA_037902135.1. Classification (NCBI taxonomy): domain Eukaryota; kingdom Metazoa; phylum Chordata; class Actinopteri; order Labriformes; family Labridae; genus Cetoscarus; species Cetoscarus ocellatus. The sequence continues at coordinate 759,523 of JBAMNC010001759.1, forward strand.
AAAGGGAGCAACAATAATCGGGGGGGTTAATATTCAATACAATATTCAATCTAAATTTATTTTTTTCATGTCACCAAACCGCCTGTTAAAGAAAAACGAGCAGGACTGAAGAGTCTCCCCTCCTAAACCTGCCTGCACAGTATACTGCCACCCCCTCAACGTTTTTTTTTTTTTTTTTTTTTGCCAAATAGATAACCCTTCTCTCATTCAGTGTGTTTTTCCTTCTTACCTGCAATACATTCTTCTTCGAGGACCACGAATTTCCTCCTCAGCACCAGCGACTCACTTGCAAGAAACAAATGCACCTCATCCAGCGTCCAGAGGCACTTCATCAATGGAGTTCTGCCTGTCATCTCTCCTCCTCCCCGCCCGCTCCATTTTGTCATCACAATATGACGGCTCGACCAATCAGGAGCGAGCTGACGCGTAATTGATTCACAAGTTCACGCGCTACGGGAACAGTCGTTTTCCTGCTGTGTGGGGCTGCGATGACTAATGAGGCTCAGGGTGCTGTATACACCACAGCAGCGCATAACACCACAGGCTGACAGGAAGTCCAAATACCAGGAACAGTTTGTCAGAGACAGCGCCTGGATTGGTAGCTTTAATTTAAAGCTGAAGGTCGTAGCATGCTGAAATCAGAGGAAGTTGTGCTTTAATTTAATTGCCAGGCTTTCATCATGATGTCACTGCAACAGGGCTTTACGGCCACTTGAGGGCATCAAAGGCCAAATTTTACCAGAGTGAAAGCTACACCTACCTATTAACATGACTTTAAATATCTCTTGACTCATTGATTAAAATAAAACCCATCCCTCTTTAAAATAATAATGCAACATTGAATTTTTGTCAACCTTTCTCGTTACCAAGTTTCATAAATCCCTTTCCAATGGTGTCTCTGCCATGTAAAAAAGAAAAAGAAAGAACTGTAGGAAACGTTTTGAGAAAAAAAAAAATCTTAAATTAAAAACATGAGGATGAATCTCACAACCAAGGGCGCTGTCAGAAATTTGGTGCCCCATGAAAAGATATCACTTTGGGCCCCATACTGAACCAGCTCTGCACAGTTTTTGAAATCAAGCATCTGTCAAGCAAAGAAATAAATACATGAAATTTTGAGATTCTAAAAATGGATCAATTTTAATAATTAATATAGCTAAGTTATTTTACTTAAAGACATAAACTTCAGACAGCCAAAAAACACTCTTTGGCTCTAAATTATACAGTAAATGGTAAATTAAACTAGGTAGTAAATGCAACTTTCTAGCATCTGTACCATTTAAATGTACCATATACTTTTTAGCTATCATCAGTCTGGGCTTTGAGGAAGGGGTTATACTTCTGATGGTGAACATTTGGTGCTCCTCTGTCTTTTTGTGTGCTTCGGTCCCCACCTGGCTCTCAGATCTGACCAGTGGCTCCTCATAGCTGTCTGCATGCAACAGTGGCCACACGCAGATAACTTTCCACAGGTCGATAAAACTTGGTGAGGGTAGCCGATGAGCTAGGGTGTGTCTCCCTATACATGCAAAGACTGGACCTGGTGGACTACACGGAGGAAACCACCAGAATGGTTTAATGGGCAAAAAGGCAGACCAGCATAACATTGTGGATCGCCTACTGGGCAACACATTCCTGTATCGGTCGCAGACAGGGTGACTGTGGTGAAGTCAGAGTTGGGTTTGCCATCAAGTCCAACCTGGCCAACAAGCCTGATCACCTGATGATAGTCTGACTGCCACTTCAAGGGAAGTGGTACACCATGCTGATTAGTGCCTCTGCTCCCACCATGACCAACTCGACAAAGTCAAAGAGGCCTTTTACTGAAATAGACCATCTCTGCTCCGCCATCATCATTTCGGGTGGGCACAGATTACACATCCTGGGAAGGAGTACTGAGAAGAATGGAATAGGCAACTGTAATAGCAATGGCCTTTTGTTGCTGGAAACATGCTCCAAGCATTGGCATCTCCTGGACTACGTCATTGTCAGGCAAAATTACAGGCAGGACATCAGAGTTACAAAGATCATGTGAGCGCTGCACTGACCAGTGCTTGCTGATCTGCAGGTTAATATCAAAATCCAGCCTCCCAGAAGACCCCAGGGCAAAAAGGCACCCAAGAGACTGAACATCTCAAAGCAAGGGCGACCATGCCAAGCAGTCAAGGGGGTAAGGGGGTAACTTACATAGAAAGGCATGTAGAGGGGGAGCAGAAGAAACGCCAGCAGAGGAAGGATAAAGCATGCACTTCCTCTCAGACTGGCCGACTTCCTGCACTGCAAGAGACTTTTCAAGGCAAGCATCAGACTGTTCAGCCATTTTTGCACACACTACCCACAGTGATACTATAAGTCATAGCCTTCTTTGCCCGCAAAGAAAAGCATCATTATCACTTTTCAGCTATCATCAATCCTCATAAAGCTCTGATCTTTAAAATCTGTTAGTGATTTTAAAAAATCAGATTATAATTTTTTCTTATGCCACAGCCTGTTTTAATAACCCAAATATGTTAACATGCCACCAAGGCAATATTCAGCAAAATAAATAAGAGTAACTAATATCCTCTAGTAAGTGTTCTGATCGGCCTCTTTTTCATGTAAATTTTATTCAATGGGAGTTTAGCCTGTACAAAAAATGCCTAAATATTACATTTTTGCAATGAAAGACCTGAAAAATCTCAAATATGACATTTTAACTCGCAGTTATGAGAATTGTGTCCTGATCATGAAATAAAAAGTCATAATTATGGGATAAAGTGCTTAAATGTCATTGTAATGGCTATTTTAAATAGTCATTGAAATGGGATTTAAGAGTCAAAATCATGGGATGAAAGGTCGTGATATAAGATTTTGTCATTATTATGAAATATAATAGACAAAATCATGAGACAAAAAGTTGATAACATGTGATAAAAAGTCAAAATGATTTAATAAAAAGAGTCAAAGTTTGCCTTTTTATCCGGCAACTAAGACTTTTTTAGTGGCAGAAATGGGATGCCCTCCACACATTCCTACTAACAAGTCTTCGGAGCCAGCTTCGTTCCAACTCTTATTTTGGGAGCCATTGCAGCCTTTCACCCTACTCTATTGTTTGCAATAAAACACACAACTTTGTGTAACTCATGAAATCATTTATTAGCAACTGCAATAATCAGTGTGTTCCTCAATTTGTTATCTAAGCCTGTAAACACTTTGTAACAACTTTACCATTGAAACATTACCATTTCAGCAAATTAATGTATCTGTTTCTATCTTCATTCAGAGCTTTCACATTTAGTACATACTTATATCACTAACATCAGCTTGATAGTTTATAGACTGCAGTTGTCTCTTTGCTTGCCTTTTTGACTCTGTGGATTTATTTCCAACGGATGCCCAGCAGGTGGCAGCTCACAGCCCACAGCTTTAAGGCAGTGCCATCATCCTGACCTGCCCTGCAGCTCTCTACACGTGCACAGTCCCTAAGTGGATAGAAATACAACATTCAATTTAGGAATTCACATCTGAGTTTTTGGCAACATCCAACACACAAAAACTTTCAAACATGTTTAGTTGATGCCACTATCAATACATCGTCACTGTTGACCACAAACCTCCTATCTCCAAAATTGCTTCTTTTCAGGAAACTACAATACATTTTTATTCATCATAAAAGAAATGACAAATGCAAATATCAAAATGTGAAATATAAAAACACTGATGTTTCCAACAAATTAAAGCTACAGTTGGCAGTTATTTCTGTCAAACTTATTTCCATGCAGTACTAATGCATTCATATAAACAAAATTAGAGAAGTAAGTTTTGCAGACTTTAATAGCCATTAATTGCTCATTAACTCACACTGAAAAAGTAGCTACACTATCTGAAACTCTGTGTTAAGCTAATCAAATTTAGGATAACAACTCTCATGAGAACTTCTTCCATCCAACCAGTTATTATCTATATCGCTTATCCCTTTCAAGGTTATGGGCGGGACTTTGAGCCTATCCTAGCTTACATTGGGTGAAGGGCGAGGAAGATCCTGGAGTACCAGCCGATCAAAGGGCTGCCCAAGAAACACACACACTCACACTTCAGGACAATTTAGAGTCACCGATAAACCCAACAAACATGTTTCCATTCTGTGGGAGGAAACTTGAGTACCAGAAGAAAACAAAATCACTTCTTATGACAATTAAATATTTGTACTTTTTGCTGAATAAATTAGGTGTAGCCATTAAATCATAACAATGTCACCCTTTGGTAATGAAGACAAAAGTAATGTGGCCTTCTTGGCTTCTATCCTCGTTTAATACATTAGAACAACAAAAACATGCAAGGATTGAAGGTTTGCATTATTGTAAAAACTTTATGAATATTGAGGGATTTCTTTTATGGTGTGTGGGTTGACCAATAATGGGCATTGGTGATGAATGAGGGTTTAACACTCTGTCCTCTAAAGTGTTCTGTTAAAGTGTCCCAAAGTGGGGGCCATGAAAACAAGAAAAACATTAACTCTTGACTTTTCCATGTACCCATGTAGTGATAATAAGCTACACTTGTGTATTTCGCTGATTTTACACCCAATATGGGATATATATGGCCGCCATGCATGGCCGATAATAATGCCTGTAAATATCTGCAAACATTTAAATATTGGTCAATGCCGATATTGTACCGATAATATTGTGCATCTCTAAGTAATAATTGTCAAAGTCTGTGAAATTCTGCACCATTGAAAAAGAGGAAGTGATATCCCATAGTAGAAAGATGGTTCTGATCTAGTTTAAGCCAGTGATCTTAAATACTGCCTTTAATCACCATCCCTTCACACCAACCTGTAGTATCCTCCAGTGAGCAGCAGGTTCTCAGGAGTGACGGCACAATAGATGGTGGTCATGGCCCCCTCTGCTGGGGTCTTGATTAAGAAATTGAAAGCCTTGATTATAACCCCTAAAGGACGCCTCAAGTGCCTTGTAATCTCAGTGTCCACTGCACCAGGATCCACAGCATAGGTGGTCACACCCAGGACTGTAGGACAAAGAAATGAATTTAAGGGATGAACATGAGCCCAAGTAACATGCTTTTTTAATCCCTAAAAACCTTTATTTTATGTAAACGGTAAATAATAAGTGGACTTGTCTAGTAGTCTTGTAGTCTGGCTATTAAAAATACATTTGCACAATGATGAAGAGGAAGCTATGAAGATCAACTACCAGTGTTATATTAACCAATTCTATTCATCCACATTTAGATGCCACTGGTGCAGATGGGAGCACTTTTACGTTAAGCATCTTCCCCGAGGACACATCAAAGCTTCAAGGAGTTGGGGATCTAACCTTAAACCTTCCAGTTAAGAGGCAGCATACTCTACCACTAAACCAGTGTCAACCACATGTGGTATGAAAAAACAGGCCTGAAAAGCAAGACTACTGTAAAGATTTAGAAAATGACTTTATGTTTCAGAAAATCAAACCAAACAGAAATTATAAGTGAACACAACTTGTGCATGGTTTGTTACATCATGATACCACTATGATTCAAAACAGTATCAAAGGTTATCAAAGCTGTCAATGACTTTTCACTTTTTCCAGTACCATTGGGTTTTAATGATAAAATCTATGAATTCAAAGAATGAAAAAGTTCTGCACGTGGTGTCCATTTTCAGTCTCAGAGGTTGGCGCCTGTTCTTTGTTGAGTTTTCACCTCCTGACATATCTGATGAACTGGTGCAGATGTCATGATGAAACGCAAAACACACAAACATCCATGAGAGCTTGTTTCCACATTTGTTGGAAGTATGGCAGCCAGAAACACCGGCAGCAAAGGCCAGATAACAGGCCATTCTTTTTAACAGTAACATCAGGGGCAGGTCTAGAAATTCTGAACGGGGGGCCAGGGGAGGGCACAGACCCGGGGAGGGGTTGCACATTTTAAAACAAATACAAATCATGCCATTGAAATTTCAGCCTGTACCTGATGATGAAAAAAAAGAAAAAACTTTTAAAGGCAGAAATATTTGATAAAAAAAAAATCTATTCCACTTTCCCTAAGTGCTGCACTTGCCCATTATGACTAATATAAACCTTTAAAAAGTAACACTGATTATTGGCAAGTAAAACAAAGAGGAGAGGAAGTTGCCTGCTCGTACTCCTTTCAAGAAAGAAGAGTAAAAGACTAAAAAGCTCCTTCTCCTGTCATTCTTTCCATCTAAGCTGTCAGTCAGGGGCAGTATTGGGAAATTTTCCTGACACTTACAAAATACACATTTTTTAAATAATAGTTTCTAATGATGAATCTTTTCTTCGCCTTATAACACTTGGTGACATCTGACATTCTGACCCTGGCAGGATGGATCAGATTTTAGGGGTTTGGCCCGGGCTACCCTTGGTCCATTCATGAGAAACAGAGTGGCATTCAAAACATTGCAAGGCTTGTATCTCTGGAGAAGAAGCAGCAACATGGCAGGACAGCAACTGTGAGTGCATGGGTTAGAATGTAAATGTTGCATTTGTTAAAATCAGCAAAAGTTAAAAATCATCCACCGTTGCACAACACCCAAGTCACAACACTGCACAGAAGGGAAACTGCACACATTGATGTTGCATTTCAAAAACCCAGCTTTGCCATTCCATACATGAAAATTGTAAATGGGGATATGAAAATCTTTACCCTGGTGAGTTTTCATACTGTGCATTTTCACTGGTGAAAAAGGCAGTTTGTGTTAATACAAAAGACCAAAATGCAAAACCACGCTCTCAAAAATATCTCCAAAATATGGCATTGTAATAACCTCAACTTCTATAGAAATTGCTCGATGAAAGTTAGGATGATAAACAAGGTATTACAGGAAGAGGAGTTATCTGGTTATTGAACAGCTGTGTTTCATACCAACATGTTCCTCCTTGCTCTGCTTCTCGCCTGGAGCGGTTGTGGTTGAAGCATGAGACTCTCACATTGGGCAAGAGTCGTGGATCAATTTTTATGCATTTTGAAGGGAAAATAACAAAGCAGCACAGGAAAGAATTGCAGTACAGTATTGTGTAATCTGTGTCACAAACAAACAAACACCCCACCTTCAGTTCTTTTGGCCATCTCTCTGGTGAACAGGACATTAGCCAGCTTGCTCTGTGCATATGCCCTGAGTGGTTGGTAGTCCTTCTCTCCCTTCAGGTCATCGAACTGGATCTTTCCTAAAGTGTGAGCCCCCGAGGAAAGGTTTATGACCCGAGATGGGGAGGAGTGTTTCAGAAGGTCCAGTAAGAGGAAGGTCAGGAAAAAGTGACCTAAAGTTGGTAGAAAATGTTAGGAAAAGTGACAGAAAATTATACAAAAAGCAACATTTAGACCGTGGAGAATACCGAACAGCAAAATGAGCCTATTGATGGTTTGTTCTGTTGCATGATCATTTGTAGAGTGAAAAACAAACTACTGTATATCTCACCATGCAAGGAGGCATACAGATTTGAGTGTTTTTCACAGACTCATTATGTAGGAAATAGCTGTGTCCCATTTCAGAGGTTAAATCTTTCACTGTCTCAAACCTTCTGTTTCTGCTCTGGTTAGAACAGTCCGTTTTGGTGTCTCTAGGGTTGAATGCTCGTTAGCTCTTTCTAACCGTGCCCCTCCCAGAAAGTGGGCGTGTCTTTGTCTTTTCAGGTTTGTCTACAGTGGCCATGGGATGCCTCCACTAGTGAAGGAAGGAAAGAAATTGCGCTGCTGAAACGTGAGGTCAGATGGCTAAACCAGCGCATGGCTCAAGGAGTGTGTCCATTAATGACTAATGATTTTTTATTTTTTGAATAGGACATTTTAGGAAATGTGAAGCAGGTTAAATGAGAAGAAGGAAAGTTTTACATTTTAGGGTTTGTAGGCAAGCAATAGACCCGTATTTTTTATTGTTATTATTATTAAAATTTGTATTTTGCATTTTAAGGCCTCTATTGTTTTTTTACAATTAGAATTGGAAGCTTTTGATTGACTAAAAAAAAAGAAAAAAGGAAGCAATTATTACCACCATTTGTCAGTCACCTTTAAACAATGCCTGTAATTCCTCAAATGTGTGCTCCAAAGGATGCAACTACTGAAATGGGACTACACTTTTATTCACAACAGTTGCTCTTCTCATACCCAAGTGATTGACTCCAAACTGCATTTCATATCCGTCAGCTGTGAGGCCATGAGAGCACATAGCCACACCTGCATTGTTGATCAGGAGATGAAGAGCCTTCTCAGCTGAAAAACAACACACAAGTAACCCACTTCAAGTATATTTATGGTTTTAAGTTTACTTCGTGCATGTTTGTGTGAGACTCTGTTTATGTGTCACCCACTGTTGTAGACATTCTCGGCAAACTGGCAGATTGATTTGGTGTCAGCCAGGTCAAGCTGCCGGGCGACCACCTTGGCCCCCTTCACCTCCCTCATGATGTCACGGGCAGCTTGCTCTCCTTTGGCCATGTCTCTGCAGGCCAAAATCACCCTTGCACCTACGCAGACATTGATTTACACCTCTAAGTGGTAGAAAGCTCAAATGTTTATTCATCACTGTATTTCATTGTCAGTTATTTTTTGTGATACCAGTTCCCTTTACTGCTCTTGTATATTTTAATGAGATCAGTATCCAAGCACTCACAAACACAAAATGTAATTTATTTTAATCGTTTTGTACTTGATCCAGCTCATTATTTGCTATACTCCTGGGCTCTGGCATTAAAAATCCCCACTCTGTAGTGCTGAGTCACACAGCAGCAGAGAATAAAGACCCTATAAGTAACCACAACACTCATTTATCTCCCTTTTAAAATGAAGTTTTGCTTGCTTGCCTCTGCCTGCCAGGTCTTTAGCCGTCTCCTTGCCTATTCCAACGTTGGCTCCCGTCACTATAGCCGTCTTCCCATCAAGACGCACATCTGAGGACCATTTTGGGAGAAAAAGTGACCTGACAAACATTGACAAAATAAGATAAATGTCAAGTAGGGCCTTGACGCCAGACATGATGATGAAATTCAGTGGCAAAAGACTTTTGTTTATGTGTTGTTTGTTTTGACCTATTGTGACCAAATTAGAAGGTGGAAGAGGTTTGCCACAAAAAGAAAAGTTCATGAAACCACCAACTTTTTTATGAACTTGATTAAAAGTTACTGTCTTAAAACTGACATAGTAACTTTTGTGTCATTTAACATCTGACCTTAAGGACCATCTCCACCCATTTAAATCAAAGTTATTGCTGCAGCAATTTTGGTGTGACTTCTACTGACCTTAAACTTGGTTTGCAATACTTATGATGCTTTTAATCACAAAATCACAGCATTGTTTCTTTGCTACTGATATCTCACAATACTTCAAAGTTTCTTACCTGATAGCGTGCATTTCTGTCTCTGGTTGAACAAAATTGCAGTATCCCTTGTAAAATATGAGTGTGTCCTTGTTTCACTAAGGACATCCAAAGACACAAATACAGAGATGAGATAAATTCAATAATATCTTACAGAGAGAGGAACAGAGAGACTGAATGACTCTCATTTACAATTGAAATGGCTGAGACTGCACTGGGACGTCATCGTCAGACACAAATCCTCTTCTGTTTTAAGTGTGCTGCTTGACTGATCGATTAGAGAGAATGTCAAAAGGAGTTCCCTCATAATGATATCACATGCTTAGAACTGCTGAAGTTCACATTAAATGTTATTAACAGAGGACGCTATTAACAGAGAACTTTTTTATTTCTTTTTATATGCATTTGGTTGAATTAAACCTGCATTTATACCAAGGATGGGAAACTTGGGTGACCACGAGGGCCACATGAATGTTGTTCAGTCTTTCAAAATGGTTAGAAATTGATGCAGGCACACAGTGAGAAATATATGTCATTAAACAAAAAAAAAAAAAGGAATTGCTGCTATTGCAAAGAAAAATCATACTAACATTGTTCATGATTGTTATTTGTTGAATAAATCAGTCTTCTTGGTCACCCTTTACATCCATGTGTGGGATTATAAATTCTAAACCAATTAAAAGATTATAAAACAACTACAAGTCAAATAATTTTCAGGATTTTTTGGGGAGGGAGAGATTACATTTTTTAATTCCCTGAAAATAGTAACTTTATGAGATGAGAAGTTTCTCACCACTGGCGAATATACATATCATGCATTACTGCAATATATATGTACATATATATATGTATACATACATATATATATATATGTACATATATATATAAGTATATATATATATATGTGTATATATATATATATATATATATATATATATATATATATATATATATAATATAGATGTATAAATATTAAGACTTTGAGCTGAAAAGCAAGAAGTATGCAACTGAAGCCAACTAATGTCTTTTTTTAATAAATAAACTGCTGTTCTGATTTACTGCCCATTTTTTTTCAAATTGTGCAATGTCATAGAGGTGTTGTAATCATTTTGCCTTTGTACATAGTACTGTAGAGGAAAATCAGCCTGACACACTAGTCAGATCATAATATACATGTTTACAACCTAAAAATTTAAAAATTAACTGTCCACATTTAGTGAGGAGGAGGGACGCATTTGGCCCCCTGGCTGCCAGTTTCCCGTTTCTGAAATACATGACTGATTTTTTTTGTCTTCTGATGAATTTTTTGTTATAATTCCCTCTTGACTCCATATTAAATTTGCTGCCGTCATTTAGGGGTTTTCAGTTGATCAGAAATGTTGATCTCCTTAAATACTTTAAAACTTTATCAGCTTTAATGTCTGTAAATTGAGTAGGCCCTTCTCAAATGTCGCTTTAAATCAACACGTGCATGTTGGATCACTACTGGTAGTGTTAGCCTCCTGGCAGTTACCTCTTTTTCATGGCTCCAGGGAGGAGATTCGCCTTGTCCCAGAAACTCATCAGTTTGGTTTGTGTAGCTTCAGAACCGCAGCTTTAATTTCTATCAAACGTTCTTAGCAGATGACGCTTCATTATAATGAGATGAACTTTTTTCAGCAATCAGTGTCTCCTCAGATTTAAATAAAATAAATTACTTTTTTTAATTCAATGCCTGAAATAGATTGAAAAATCTAAAAAGGTGTTTAACAAGACTGCTACATTAAAAGCCTTAAAATGCTTTGAACTAAGATTTTGAATCATTGGGCCTTAAAAAGATTTTAAATGTCTTAAATAAGATTTCTGAATTAGAAAGCCTTATAAGGCCTTAAAGGTTTTGAAAGTTTGTTATTCGATGGTTGAATTATAATGCCTCTAAAAGTCCTAAAATGTCTTGATTTTCTTTAGTAGATTATTGAATCATTAGGCTTTAAAGTCTTGAAAAGTATCTAAATATTTTAATAAGATCTCTGAATTACAGGACCTTATAAAGTCTTCAATTAGATTGTTGAATTAAAAGTTCTTATAGAACTTTAAAAGTCTTATAAGGTCTTTAACAAGGTTGTTGAGTTTTAAGGCCCTAAAATACTTTCAAAACTTCTAAATAAGATTTCTAAATAACAAAGCCTAAAACACCATGCAATCAGGTTTTTTATTTTTTTTAAATTAAAATGCCTTTAATAGTCTTAAAAAGTGTTTAAAAGTTTTTACTAAGAATTCCAAAATATAATAAATATTTTTAAAGTCTTGAATTAGTAGAGACAGAAGTCAAGGCCTCACAGAAGGACCAACAGATGTCTGTTTCCATAGCTCAATGAGACAGAGAAAGGGATTAAAGTCTGAAAGTCCAGGATTCAAGTCTTGTCTACTTTCAGTTGGTTTTAATTAATTGTCCAATCTCCAAATGAAGAAGTGAAGACCTCTCAGAAGGACCATCTAGTTCTGTGATCATGACTCAAGGAGGTAGAGAGCAGATTGTGAACTTGAAGGTCAGAAGTTCAAGTCTTGGCTGAACTTGTTAGATTTTAAAGTCTAATGTCTAAAGACAGAAACTCACAGAAAATCCAGCAACTGTCTGTCTCCATAGCTCAAGGAGATGAAGAAAGGGCTATGATACTGGAGGGCCAGGGTTCAAATCTTGCCTGGTCTGAATGGATTTTAAAGTCCCTGATTCCAAGTGTGGAGGATAAATGTGCCCTAAAAACATTCCCCATTGTGAAGGCCATCTATAGTCTGATGGTAGGATGTTCAACTCAAGGCCGTAGAAACATGAAATTCTGGGGTTTGATCCCCAACAATTCAGCAACTGCATCAACAAAGATGAAGCTTGGGCTTAATAGGGCCAGGGGGGACGTAATTCCCCCAGATGGTCAGGGAGAAGTATCAACAAGGGATTGAGGGACAGGACGTCAGCGACGACAGAAATTTTACCAAGGTGAAAAGGCTTGTACGACAAAAAAATATGCTCAAACATGACTCTTTGGGTGTAAAACAGGCCACAAAACATGCTCTTGCAAACGATTTGGTCATATTTGGCTTCAAAAAGGACTGAGAAGCCTTTTTCTCCCAGCTCAGGATTTGAAAAAAAACTAAGGCTAACATATGACTTTTTTTCCATTTTGGACTCCGACAAAGAATATGCTCAAACATGACTTTTTGGGTGTAAAACAGGCCGGAAAAACATACTAGTGCAGATGGTTTGGTCATATTTGGCTTCAAAATTGAATAATAAGCCTTTTTCTCCAAATTCAGGATTTGATAAAACACTAAGGCTAACACTTGACTTTTTTTCTATTTTGGACTCCGACACAAATATGCTCAAACATGACTTCTTGGTGTAAAACAGGCCACAAAACATGCTAGTGCAGACAGTTTGGTCATTATTTTCCTCAAAATGAGCATTTCAGCCTTTTTCTACCAGCTCAGGATTTGAAAAAACACTAAGGCTAACATATGACTTTCTTTCCATTTTGGACTCCGACAAAAAATATACTCAAACATGACTTTTTGGTTGTAAAAAAGGCCACAAACATGCTTATGCAAACGGTTTGGTCATATTGGGCTTCAAAATGGAATTATAAGCCTTTTTCTCTCAGCTCAGGGATTGAAAAAACACTAAGGCTAACACTTGACTTTTTTTCCATTTTGGACTCTGACAAAAAATATGCTCAAACATGACTTTATGGGTGTGAAACAGGCCAAAATACATGCTAGTGCAGACGGTTTGGTCATTATTTTCCTTAAAATGGACATTTCAGCCTTTTTCTCACAGCTCAGGATTTGAAAAAACACTAAAATGGACTTTTTTTCCATTTTGGACTCCGACAAAAAATATGCTCAAACATGACTCTTTGGGTGTGAAAAAGGCCACAATACATGTTAGTGCAAACGATTTGGTCATATTTGGCCATATAAATGGACATTTCAGCCTTTTTCTCTCATCTCAGGGATTGAAAAAACACTAAGGCTAACATATGACTTTTTTTCCATTTTGGACTCCGACAAAAATTATGCTCAATCACAACTTTTTGGGTGTAAAACAGGCCACAATACATGCTAGTGCAAACAGTTTGGTCATATTTGGCTTCAAAATGGACATTTCAGCCTTTTTCTCCCAGCTCAGGATTTGAAAAAACGCTACGGCTTACATATGACTTTTTTTCCATTTTGGACTCCGACAAAAAATATGCTCAAACATGACTTTTTGGGTGTAAAACAGGCCACAAAACATGCTCGTGCAAACGGTTTGGTCATATTTGGCTTCAAAATGGAATAATGAGCCTTTTCCTCCAAATTCAGGATTTGATAAAACATTAAGGCTAACATATGACTTTTTTTCCATTTTGGACTCAGACAAAAAATATGCTCAATCATGACTTTTTGGGTGTAAAACAGGCCAAAATACATGCTAGTGCAGATGGTTTGGTCATATTTGGCTTCAAAATGGAATATAAGCCTTTCTCTCCAATTCAGGATTTGAGAAAACACGAAGGCTAACATATGACTTCTGTGCCATTTTGGACTCTGACAAAAAATATGCTCAAACATGACTTTTTGGGTGTAAAACAGGCCACAAAACATTCTCGTGCAAACGGTTTGGTCATATTTGCATTCAAAATGGACTGATAAGCTTTTTTCTCCAAATTCAGGATTTAAAAAATCAATAAGGCTAAAATATGACTTTTTTTCCATTTTGGACTACGACAAGAAATATCCCTAAACATGACTTTTTGGGTGTAAAACAGGCCAAATGAAATGCTAGTGCAGACGGGTTGGAAATTATTTTCCTCAAAATGGACATTTCAGCCTGTTTCTCCCAGCTCAGGATTTGAAACAACACTAAGGCTAACATATGACTTTTTTCCATTTTGTACTCAGACAAAAAATATGCTCAAACATGACTTTTTGGGTGTAAAACACCACAAAACATGCTAGTGCAGAAGGCTTGATCATATTTGGCTTCAAAATGGAAAAATAAGCCTTTTTCTCCCAGCTCAGGATTTGAAAAAACACTGAGGCTAACATATGACTTTGTTTCCATTTTGGACTCCGACAAAAAATATGCTCAATCATGACTTTTTGGGTGTAAAACAGGCCACAAAACATGCTAGTGCAGACAGTTTGGTCATATTTGGCATCAAAATGGAATTATAAGGCTTTTTCTTTCAACTCAAGGATTGAAAAAACACTAAGGCTAACACTTGACTTTTTTTCCATTTTGGACTCCGACAAAAAATATGCTCAAACATGACTTTTTGGGTGTAAAACAGGCCACAATACATGCTAGTGCAGATGGTTTGGTCATTATTTTCCTCAAAATGGACATTTCAGCCTTTTTCTCCCAGCTCAGGATTTGAAAAAACACTAAGGCATATGACTTTTTTCCATTTTGGACTCCGACAAAAAATATGCTCAATCATGACTTTTTGGGTGTAAAACAGGCCACAAAACATGCTAGTGCAAACAGTTTGGTCATATTTGGCTTCAAAATGGAATTATAAGCCTTTTTCTTTCAACTCAAGGATTGAAAAAACACTAAGGCTAACATATGACTTTTTTTCCATTTTGGACTCCGACAAAAAATATGCTCAAACATGACTTTTTGGGTGTAAAACAGGCCACAAAACATGCTAGTGCAGACAGTTTGGTCATATTTGGCTTCAAAATGGAATTATAAGGCTTTTTCTCCCAGCTCAGGATTTGAAAAAACACTAAGTCATATGACTTTTTTCCATTTTGGACTCCGACAAAAAATATGCTCAAACATGACCTTGTGGTTGTAAAACAGGCCACAAAACGTGCTAGTGCAGACGGTTTTGGCAATTATGGCTTCAAAATTCAATTATAAGGCTTTTTCTTTCAACTCAAGGATTTGAAAAAAAACTAAGGCTTACATATGACTTTTTTCCATTTTGGACTCCGCCAAAACATATGCTCAAACATGACCTTGTGGTTGTAAAACAGGCCACAAAACGTGTTAGTGCAGACGGTTTTGGCAATTATGGCTTCAAAATTCAATTATAAGCCTTTTTCGTTTAGCTCAGGATTTGAAAAAACACTAAGGCTTACATATGACTTTTTTACATTTTGGACTCCGACAAAAAATATGCTCAAACATGACCTTGTGGTTGTAAAACAGGCCACAAAACGTGCTAGTGCAGACGGTTTTGGCAATTATGGCTTCAAAGTTCAATTATAAGCCTTTTTCGTTTAGCTCAGGATTTGAAAAAACACTAAGGCTAACATATGACTTTGTTTCCATTTTGGACTCCGACAAAAAATATTCTCAATCATGACCTTTTGGGTGTGAAACAGGCCAAAATACATGCTAGTGCAGACGGTTTGGTCATTATTTTCCTCAAAATGGACATTTCAGCCTTTTTCTCACAGCTCAGGATTTGAAAAAACATTAAGGCTAAATATGACTTTTTTCCATTTTGGACTCTGACAAAAAATATGCTCAAACATGGCTTTTTGGGTGTAAAAAAGGCCACAAAACAAGCTCGTGTTAACGGATTGGTCATATTTGGCTACAAAATGGAATTATAAGCCTTTTTCTCTCATCTCAGGGACTGAAAAAACACTAAGGCTAACACATGACTTTGTTTCCATTTTGGACTCCGACAAAAAATATGCTCAATCATGACTTTTTGGGTTTAAAACAGGCCACAAAACATGCTCGTGCAAACGGTTTGGATGTGGCGTCAAAATGGACATTTCAGACGTTGTCTCCCAGCTCAGGGTTTGAAAAAACACTAAGGCTAACATATGACTTTTTTTCCATTTTGGACTCCGACAAAAAATATGCTCAAACATGACTTTTAGGGTGTAAAACAGGCCACAAATACATGCTAGTGCAGATGGTTTGGTCATATTTGGCTTCGAAATGGACTATTTCAGC